>SJXQ01007542.1:86299-109089 GCA_006408695.1 Aepyceros melampus
CTTCTACACCACTGGCCCTGTGCTTTCACGGTTCCCGTGCCCGCACACCAGGCCCTTTCCAGGCTCCTTTCATTTCTCAAGGGCCTTGTCCAAGGCAGGCCTGCAGGGGCTTGCAGTAAGACAGGACCCACCCTGCCTAGAAAGCCCGCGAGCCAGGCCCTGGGCGCTGCTCACTCACCCCGTAGTCAGGGCCGCCCAGCTCCTTGATCCGGACCTCCCAGTGTCCTTTCTCTCGCAGCAGCTTGTTGATTTCATCATTCAGGTCGCGAATCCGGAATTCACCTAAACCAGCTAAGAAAAGAGAAATGTCGTATCATTTCCTGAAAATACTGTTTCATGTCACACCCGTAAGAGTGAGTGTCAACACCGACAGAGGTGGGCAACGCAAAAACACTTCAGCTTACAAGAAAAACCATCCACACCGAAATCACGAAGGGTGACGATCGTGAACAGAGTTCCAGCAGTGCCAGAAAAACTCTGAAAAACAACTTCCTCCCTATTAGCAACCAGAGAAATACAAACTGAAGCCGTCCTGCAGCTCCATTTACACCAGCTCTAAGACATCACATCTCAGCCGTGCGGTGCTCAGCGTCCAGGACGCAGGGAGGCAGCATCAGCAAGCAGCCTGCGGGTCCCTGGGAACACCTCTGACCAGGAGCCCACGGGGCGGACTTAAGGGGACAGCACAGGAGGCTGCTGAGGCGCTCTCACCGGCGACCGGGGCATCCCGCCAGAGGCAGGACGACGGTCAGGGGTCCGTGGCGTGCTGAAGGGAAGCACCTGTGCCTGCAGGGAGACGGCCTCCTTTCCTCCCCTGAAGCTCTTCTGTTCTGCTGTCAGGTCGGCGAACCACATGCGTGTGCCCGTGTCTGGACTCCTTATTCTGTTCCCCCGTCTGTCTATCTGTCTCTCACCAGGACCGTGTTCTCCTGATACCTTCAGCTTCACATTGAACCTTGAAATGACGTATTGTGGGTGCTCCAGTTTTGTTCCTCCAAGTTCTTTTGGCTGCATTCATATGGAATGGCAAAGCTGTAAACTTTACGGTTTGTCAATATAAACTGGAAAACCACGCTGGGGTCCTGTGATAGATTTTAAAAAGGAAAAGAACCGGCCTCTTTCCGACGTTGCGTCTTCCCCTTCACAAGCGCTATCTGTCTCCATTTCACTGCTTCGTTACTACCTGGCTTCACCGCTTCGTAGTTTTCTCCATACAGACCATGCGCATATCTGACTAGATTTATCCCTGAGTACTTCTTGCCTTTGATGCTTCTTAAGTAACACTTTTAAAGATGCTCTACTTCCAAATGTTCCTGCAAGTACACAGAAATCAAATTGACTTTTTTTGTATGGACTTTCTAGTCTGTCATCTGGCTAAACTCAGTTATTCACTGTGGAAATCCTTCTGTAGATTCCTCGGGATTTCCTACACAGCAAATAAGGCCATCTCAGAAAGAGCACTTTTCTTCCCTTCCAGTCTTTGGATCTTTTATTTCCTTTTCTTGCTTTACTGTACTGGCCAGGAGTCCTAGTGCAATATTGAATGGAAGGAGTGAGAAAGGCATCTCCACCTTGCTCCTAGCTCCACCTTGCAGCATTAAGCATGATGTCCGCTGCGGGCTTTTTGGCAGAAGTGTTTTATCAGGGAAAGGAAGCAGTTCCGGTCTATTCCCGGTTAGCTGAGTTTTTATGAATGAATGATGAACTTTGTCAAATACTTCTGCATCTACTGAGATGATATGGTTTTTCTTCTTTAAAATGACAGCACAGTGAATTGATTTTTGAATGCTAAATCAACCGTGCAATCCTTTGCTGAGACTTCTAAGGCCAAGTTCAGGAAGGAATACTGGTCTGTAGTTTTTTTCTCTCCTTGTAATGTCTTTTTTAGATTTCAGGATCAAGGAAACACACACCAAAATACATAAAAAAGTAAACCAGGAAGTGTTCCTTCTCCACTCTTCTGGAAGAAGCTGGAGAGCTGGTATTCCTTAAATATCTGAACTGGCCAGTGGAGCCATCTGGGTCTGGACTCTTCTTTGCTGGAAAGCTTTTAACTATGAATTTAATTTCTCTAATAAATAAAGCCCCCTCCAGATATCATGAAATTTCCAGGGGTGGGTGGGGGGAGGCTAGAGGGGTGACACCGCCAATGGTTAGGGACCACTGTTTTGTTAGCACGTGTCTTTTAAGGAGAGGCTCATTTCATCTAAGTTGCTGAGTGACAGCCCTTAAGTTGTATCTCATGTTCCCTTATCCTTTTAATGGTTAGAGAGTGGAGTGACATTCCCAATTTCATTCTTGCTGTTACTAATCTGTGTCTTTTCTTCTTGATCAATCTAACTGGACTAGAAATTTATCGATTTTACTCAACCCACTTTTGACCTATTTTCTCAACTCATCTTCTGTTTATTTCTTTCCTTCTGCTTACTTTGGAATTAATTTGCTCTTCCTTTTTGGTTTCTTAGGGGAGAAGCTTGATCACTGACTTGAGACCTTTCTTATTTTATTTTACTTTAATGCTGTAAAATTTCATCTAAAGCATTGCTTTTTTCATACCCTGAATTGTGACATTACATTTTCATTATCATTTAATTAAAAATATTTTCTAATTTTCTTGAGGTTTTCCTTTAGGTATATGGGTTGTTTAGAAGTATGTTTAATTTCTAAATATTTAGGAAGTTGCCGGGTATCTTTCTGTAACTGATTTCTACATTAACTGTGTTTTAATCAGTGAATTACACTTTGCAAAATTTTAATTATTTTCTGTTTACTAGCATTTATTTTACAATCCAAAATATGCTCTATTTTGGCAAATATTCCATCTGCTCTTCAAAAAGAAAGTGTGCTCCTCTTTGTGAGGTGAGTGCTCTCGGCATGGCAAGTAGGTCAAACTGACTGACAGTACTGCTCAGTTCTCCTCCGTCCTCACTCCTGTTCCGCCGACCACCAAGAGGAGGCTGGCGTCCCCACGCCTAACTGTGGAAGCGAGAAGCAAGCACGTTAGAGGGAGGCTGGCTTACCATTCTGAATCTGAGCCACTTTCTTTGAGATCTCTCCAATGATCTATGGGAAAAATAAAAGGTGATACATCTTTATGACTTTTGAGTAAGCCTGAAAGCATAAGAAACACATGATTAAAAGCACTTAGAAATGTGGTTTCAGAGTCATGCAGGTGATGAAATTCAGAGACTTGTCATTTCTGCTAAGATCGAGTTCGCCCAGACCGCACCTGCCGTCTCCACTTCTCGGCTTTAGGCAGTTCAGTACATTCTGAGGCAAGGAAGGGTCTTCGCTCCTAAGGTAAAGCAAAACACACATGTTGCCACTGTCTCATATGAAATTACAAGCTTCGTGCAACAGTCACAATTGATTCCGGCCTGAAGCCTCAAATGTCTAACAGTCTACAGACATCTGCAGCTTCAGTCCCCAGTGGTTTCCATCAAGCCTTAAGGCTCACCCCGCCGTCTCTCCATAGGAAATAACTGCACAGGCAAAAACCTCCCTGCGTCGCATCTGGGACGGGGGCCAATACTCAGTGTAGAAGTCCAGGGCACTTGGCCAGGACCGTGAGCAAAGTGGGGGTTAATCTGAATCTAACTTTGTCAGCCCTCAGGATCCATGGTTCCTCTGCAACCGCAGATTCAACCAACCACAACTGTGTAGCTCCACAGTAGTTACCATTGAAAAATATCTGTGAATAAGTGAATCCACACAGTTCAAACTTGGGTTGTTCGGGGTCAGGCGTCGCAGAGATGCGAAGTGCAGCTACACTTGTCTCGTGGCACGTTTCCACTACCTTAAGCAACAACAGCCATCAGTGTTTAGAACATACATACGCGCATCTGTGTGTACACAGGGGTCTGTGTGTTCACAGGGGTGAACACAGGGGTCTGGGTGGGTGCAGGGGTCTGTGTGTACACAGGGCTCTGTGTGTACACAAGGGTCTGTGTGTTCACAGGGGTCTGTGTGGGTGCAGGGGCAGGTGAGAGGACACTTTTAATAAACAACGCAAAAATACGCAAAGAACAGCATCTATTGCCCCTAATCTGGCTGAGTCTCCACGAGCGGAGGTCACCCGCCGGCCTCAGGTTAGAGCTGCTTCCCAGAGCACACCCCACTTTCTACTACTCAGCATGAGGCCGGGCTGGGATAACAGGGAGACCCAAGCATCCCATCACCGAGGATACAGTTCATCACGCGGCCCCCACGACAGGGAGCTTCACCTGGGCCTCGGATGAACCCTCTTATAATACAGGGAAGCGGAGACGAGAAGAGGAGGGTCTGGAGTCTGCCCGCGCTGGTCCTTCCTACTGGAAAACGCACGAGGAAGCTTTAAACCAACCTTTACTTTCCCCTCTTCCAGCTGAGCTTGGCGAAATCTTGCTAAGGCCGTCCTACCGGGAAGAGAGAAGACCGTTAGATCCTGCTCTCATCAGCCAAGCTCCTGCGGGGCAGATCTGCTCATCAGTGCTTAGTTGCCACTCCTCACTCATACACGCACACCCTCCCACACTGCTGTTAGACACCAGAGACATCTTGGCTTTCCACGTTCCAAAGAGCAGGGTTCATAAGGACTTGTGTTCCTGAACACCCCTGTATCCCCTCTACCCACACGGCAGGTAAGGACTGTGGGAAACTCAGCACTCCGCTGCGGTATTAAAAACACGGATAAGAAGGGGCTGCCGCTCTCACAGCCCCGCCTCCCCTTCAGTGTAAGTTCTGGGAGCAGCGAGAAAACATTTCGCGGGAGATAAATACATGGGCAGGTACACGCACGCTACTTCAGCACAGGGAGAGGGAGAGAGTGTGCCCAAAGACCAAGCAGAAGAAGAGCTCCAAGCTGGCAATTAAGCTGCACAAAGTCTGCAGACAAAAGGCGCTTGATACTTACATGGCCTTTTCCGCGTTTCGGGCCTAAAAGGAAAAGAGAGGGGAAGAAAAACGTCCATGTTTTAAAGAGCTGTTTCTTTTACTTTTTAGAAAAAGGTTTTATTTAAAGAAAAGCTTACTCAGGACACAGCCAGAAGCATGAGCACAGCGATAACTACAAAAATCAGAAGATGCCCAGATCCCGCCACGCGCGACTCGGCCGCTCTCCCCACCTAGACTC
The DNA here is from genome assembly GCA_006408695.1 of Aepyceros melampus. Taxonomy (NCBI): domain Eukaryota; kingdom Metazoa; phylum Chordata; class Mammalia; order Artiodactyla; family Bovidae; genus Aepyceros; species Aepyceros melampus. The sequence continues at coordinate 91,410 of SJXQ01007542.1, forward strand.
CACCACGAGCCGGCCCTTCCATCCGGCCACGCCCCCTTCAGAATCCACCTGCGCCATCGTCATCCCAGACAATTCTCCCGTCACCCCTCTTCCCAGCTAGGCTGCTCCTCTTTGTCTGGGTCTATACCTACCAGGCACTTTCCACCTAGCATCACCACTCTCTGTTCTCTGCCAGGGGAACTTGAGGAAAGACTGGCTTTTACAAGCGAGTTTTATGGAAAGACTGTTGGCCTTAGGGCAAGTCGCTTATTCCTGAAACAAAGCGTCGGGCAGGGAACACGCTTTCTGAGTTGCAGTGTAAGGAGAGTACGGGCTGAGTCCAGGACCTGAGTGTCACCCTCCACTCTCCCACTGAGCATCCCTGAGAAATTCTCTCTCAGGCTCGGCTTCCCCACCTCTAGGCAGGGATGGGACCTTTTACCTCACAGAGGCTCAGGAGGGTTCAATCAGATAAATACGGGAGGACGTCAGCGACGCAGCGTACAGGTGCTCAGAAAGCGAGAGCTCCACTTAAGTCTTTTTCTTCCAAGTGACACAGAAATAAACTCGCTAAGTGCTTGGTAGATAAATGAACACGACCTCTACTAAGGAGAATGGCAACCCACTCCAGTACTCTTGCCTAGAGAAGTCCATGGACAGAGGAGCCTGGTGGGCTACAGTCCACGGGGTCATAAAGAGTCGGATACGACTTTGCCTGTGTGTACTCAACTGTAACTTCCTCCAATTTAAAAGGAAAACTGGAGAAGGAAACGGCAACCCACTCCAGTGCTCTTGCCTGGAGAATCCCAGGGACGGGGGAGCTGGTGGGCTGCCGTCTATGGGGTCACCCAGGGTCGGACACGACTGAAGCGGCTTAGTAGTAGTAGTAGTAGTATCTACTAAGGAAAGAAACAGCGAGGCGCTCCCAGGAGAAGCCACCTTCTTGAAGGCGGAGGTTGTGTCGCATCGACTTCATCAAAGCCTACAGAGTCTCAGTGTCCAATGTAATTTGGGAAACGCCATGCTGGGCACTAGGAATCTGGCCATGGTCCTTCCTTTGAGGGAAGGCAGAGGAACCTCCCTCCCCAGCACCGTGTCATCTGACAAGGACACCTAACCAGGGTTCCAACTCAGTCGTGTCTGACTCTTCGCAACCCCATGGACTGCAGCCGCCAGGCTTCCCCGTCCTTCACTATCTCGCGGAGTCGGCGGCGCCATCCAGCCATCTCACCCTCGCTTGCCCTCTCTCCTCCTGCCCTCAGTCTTTCGGGGGCTCCCTGCTGGCTCAGACGGTGAAGAATCCGCCTGCAATGCGGGAGACCCAGGCTCGGTCCCTGAGTCGGGGGGAGGCCCTGGAGCAGTGAATGGCTCCCCACTCCAGTGTTCTTGCCTGGAGAGTCCCGCGGCGGGCTCTAGTCCACAGGGGCACCAAGGGTTGAGCAGGACTGAGAGGCCAACACTTTCAATGGACATGACTCGGGCAAACTCAAGAAAGAGTGGAGGGCAGGGGAGCCCGGATGCCGCGGTGCACGGGTGTGCAGATTCGAACACGACTGAGCAAGCGAACAACGAAGTCCCGGGCTTTGGAAGCCCACACACAGGAGCGTGTGTGGTGGCCAAGCCTGCCAGAAACCTCCGAAGCCAGGGCGCGCCTCGTCTGCTAGGGACGGAGTCAGAGCTCCGAAAGGAGCGCGGGCGGGCCGAGGCGGCCAGCGCGAAGGGGGCCGGGGGCCGGGGGCGCCGCCGCGCAGGGCTGCAGGCCGGAGAAGCCCGCTTTCCGCGCACTGGCTTCTCGTCCGCCGACAGGCTTCCGCGCCGCCTTCGGCGCCGAGCTCCTCGCACGGGCGCCCCGCTGGGCGAGAACGCCACGCTCCCCGGCGGGCCGCGCGTCCTCCCGCCCCGGCGCCCGCCCTCGGGCGCCCCGCCGGCCTCCCGCGGCCGGAACGCCCAGTGCCCGGGCTCCCCCTCGCTCCCCGCCCCGCTCACCATGCTGCGAGGGAGCGCGCCGTCCTCAGGCCGCGCGGCCCCGGCCCACGGACCTCCGCCGCCCGGCAGCGGCCGATCCCGACGGGAACTGGAGGCTCTGGCCTTCCCGACGCACCGGCTTTCCAGTCGGAAGGATAACTAAGGGACCGGCAGTGAGGAACCGGAAGCGAAACTCAATTGACCCGGTGACGGGAAGGAAGTGCAAGCGCGCTCCCGTCGGCAGCCTTCCCCGGGCGTCAGGACGTCGCACCGACGTGCGCGCACGAAAATTAGGGGCGCGGCAGAACTGCGCTTGCGCAATGCGACGGAAGCGTCTCCGACTGGGACCGGGGTGGTGGTGCTGGTATTGCTCTCGCGATAACAGCGGCGAGATTTCCCGTGATAACTCGCGGTGCCGCCGGCTTGTGTGAGGCTGCTGGGGCCCTGGCTGCCGGGGCCGTGCCTGCCGCCCCGTCCCGTCCAGGGAGCGGAGGCACGCCGTCGGGAGTATCTCGTCCTCAGCCCTCTGAGTGGACGGGGGGCCCTCCCGCAGCTCGCCAGTTCCCCCTCTCCTCTCAGGCGTTTATTTCGGGTCTCTGCTTCTGAGATCTCCTGGAATCGCGGGGTCTGTCCGAGCTGGACCAAGGCTTGAGGTCACCCTTTTAAAATAAACGTAAGGCCCGGGGGAGAAAAGGACCGTCACCGCAGCAGCTCAGTCTGTGGGTACTGGGCACGTCGCGGGATCGGAAGGGCCTTAGCCCCGGACCAGGGAGGCAAAGAGGCCCCGTGAGGGATGGGCCTGGGGGTTCCTCCCGCAGGGCCCCGGGAGCCACCTCGGCCAGTTCCAGCACCTCCCCCTCGGCCAGCATGGCGCTTTGCGGAAGCAACTTCCTGCGACACGGGGCCTAATCTTGGCTGGGTGCCCCGGCTGCAACCGGGAAGCACAGGCCATCGGGGGACGCAGCCAGCGTTTGTGGTTCAGACAGGACCGACGAGTGCTTGGAACACCAGGGGCCCGTGCCTGAGCCGTGACGAATTTTCTCTTAAAAAGTTCAGGCTGTCCTGCCACAGTCCATCATCCACCCCCGACAGCTGGGTGCGGGCTTGCCAGGAAACCCTGGCCTATGGGAATGGAGTGGAAGGAACGTGTGCCACTTAGGTGGGACCCTGAAAAGTGTGCGTGTGCCTTGCCCAAAAAATTCGCTGCTTTAGTACTGTGAGCTTTAGGGGGCTCTCTTCCAGGCTGATGGCCACTTTCAACCATCTCAGCAGAAGCCAGGAATACAGATGGGTTATCCAGGAGAGATGTACAGAGAAACCTCTTGTCAGATGGAGTGAATTCCCATGACACACGCAGGAGACCCCCAACGTTGAACATTTCACACCAGCAGAACCACTGCCAGCTTGGATAACAAGAAACAGGGTACAAAAGAGGGCTGTTAACCCCCGAGGATTCTAGGGGCAGGATCCAAGTGTGCAGCCATGAACAGGTCTGCCCTTCATGGACAGAAACTGCTGGCTCCTGGGGAGGCAGCTCAAGCCCAGAGGATGTGCTCAGGCCCTAAAACCTAACACCACTTGCCCTGCCGGATTCTGTAACTGGTTGAAACCTGTGAGGCCTTTCCCTTCCAGTCTCCCGTCCAGAAGGGCACTGTCCTGTGTCTTTTTACTGGGGCCCTATGCCTCCCACTCATCTTGGGGAGCAAGTCACAAAGCTACCGATAGGAGTGACGCCCCAGGCTGAATCATACCCACATCTCACCCATACCTGATTTAGGACAGAGACTGGGGCCTCTGTAGCTGACCAAACTTGTAACTTTGATAGGATGACGCTTTTGGTGATGTTAGGATGAGATGGTGACAAGGTCCACCTGAGGCAGACATACCCTCCCTTCATGTACTGTCCTGGTCCAAGCCCAAGACCTGGAAGTTTATACAGACCCCTTGTAATCTGAACGGATCTTGGAGCATTGTGTTCTTAGTGGAAAATAAAGATATCACAGTATGAGACTAAAATGACACAACTCTCCTGAGAAAGGATTGCATCTCAGGTAGTTATAGGTTTTGATCAACTTTGGGCTTCTTTGTTCCAACCTAAAGTTAACCAGCAGAATATACCGGAAACCCATGCTCACGAGGGGACGCTATTCTGTTGGGTCTAATAGAATTAACACCCAGGAAGAGTAAAAATGAGTTAAGGTAGAATCCTTGGGAAGGGGTATGATTGGAACATTCATTGGAAAATTTTAAGAAAAATTTCAGTTACTAAGATTTTAATCCATTATACTTGTGTTTCTGCTTCAAAGTTCCAAAGTGAAATTGCATTTATAATCGAAATTTAGGATGGGAACTAATTTTGAATCAAGGTCTAAATGCCCAAGAAAAGCTGATTTTCAAAATTCGCTCAGGGTTAGAAAAGAACACATTAAATGAAGTGTGAAGCAGTGGGCAGTGCCACTCAATGGGGCAGAGCCGAGGGGCAGGGCCCATCCAGTTTCCGGCAGCACCACCTCCCCATCTGCCAGCTGACCAGCTCCACCCGCATGGCACGCTGGCCCCCCGGAGGCTGCAGTTAGCGGCCAGACACTGGAGCATTTGGTAAGTGGCTCACCCCACCCCATTTGAGGGTTGCCAGACATAGAGGTGTTCCTCTCAGCAGCGTGTAGTGTGGTGGCACTGCAGAAAGGTTGAAAATAAACCACTGATTAGTCCGCCCTTTACCAACGATGCGTCTTGTCACCTGATCACGATCCCAGTGATGCTGCAGGATATAGCTTTTCTTCACCTTACAGACAGCTCAGAGCGACTGGCTGAGTTTCAAGTACGAGCCAATTGACCCTGAGCAGAGATTTCAGTGTGGTCTGCTGCCTACGTGTTGCTACACAGCTTCAAACACGAGCAAGGCTCTGCTGCTAAAAGCAGGAGAGTTTTGGAGATCCGGGTACAGAGGTACTGAGACAGCCCTGGGGGGAGGTGAGAACTGACTTAGCCAGGTGTTAGAAGTCACACACGCAGCTCTCACAGTCGGTGACCGCCGCCTCTGCTCTCTGCTGTGTCTGTCCAGGTTCCTGTTGCCAATACTTCACCTAGAATATTAGCGAATAAGCAAAGGCCTCAGCTTGGACAGGAGTCCCCTCATCTGCATTTAAACAGACCATATCATTTGCACAGTTTCACTTACCCAAACTGAAACACCACCTGGAGGCGCTAAAAGGCAGGCCCGTCCCAGGATTCCCTGGTGAGTCCTGATCTGGGAAGATCCCTCACGCCTCGGAGCAACTAAACCCGTGTGCCCCAACTACTCAGCCTGTGCGCTCGAGCCCGGGAGCTGAAGCTACTGAAGCTCACGCACCCTAGAGTCGGTGCTTTCAAACAGAAGCCCCTGCAACAAGCCCACACCCCACAGCCATGGAGTGGGCTTCCCGGTGGCTCAGAGGCTAGAGCGTCTGCCTGGAATGCAGGAGACCCGGGCTCGATCCCTGCGTCGATCAATCCCTGCGTCGGGAAGATCCCCTCCACTCCAGTACTCTTGCCTGAGAATCCCATGGAGGGAGGAGCCTGGTGGGCTACAGTCCATGGGGTTGCAAAGAGTCAGACACGACTGAGCGACTTCACTTTCACACAGGCAGAAAAGGCCCACGCAGCAACTAAGGCCCAGCACAGCACCCCCGAAAAGAAATGCCCACCCCTCTAATACATCAGCTGGAAATCTCTAGACCTCGACACTCATCCGGCTCTAATCAGTCCTCGGTTGGAAGGCTCCCTAAAGCTCCAGTGGTCAAACAAGGCTGCCTCAGACATGGGAGTGCTGAACAATCCGGGCCTCATGCACACACCTCTGTGACCAGGAGGTACAGACGTAGTTCCCACCTCCCAGACTGTGAGCGTGCTTCTCTGCTGCCTCAGATGGTAAAGAATCAGCCTGCGATGCAGCTGGGTTCATCTTGCTCTAGCAAGTCGTGACGGGGCACGAGAGGGCAAGCGGACTGCAGTTGTGAAGCTGCGGACGGTGGAGGGCTCGGGTGGAGAGCAGCGCAGGGCACCCTGCTCCTGCAAGAAGCCGGCCTCAGTGAACTGCGGAAGGCCTGCCGCGACGCTGCTGGTCACTACCTCTGCCACCAGATTCTCTCTGCCCGACAGCGATCGCACAGCAGTGCTCTCCGGTGGAGACCAGAGTGGTCAGGCTCCAGGCCAGGGTTCATGGTTCACACCGCAGAGCACCTTCCATGGAAAACGGGCAGTGAACACAAGAGCAGCGCGACCAGCTGAAGGGCGCACACTGCACTCACTGCAGCTGCCTCAGCCACCTAGGCCCGCCTGGGAAGGGATGCTTCCCCAAGCACAAGAGCAGAGACCAGAGTGTGAAGACACTCATTACTCATCACCATTACATACAGCCTGCTTGGGAGACAGAACTGACACCTCAGCTTGCTACCAAAACCTTTACCGAGATCACAGTCAAGTTCATTGCCAAGGTTAGCAGCAGAGGTGGAAATGAACAGATGGGAAGCTGTTATGTTCAATGTAATTTCTTTCAATTCTAAGGCAAGTAACAAGGTAATTAAATGTACACGAACCTTTGTAATTCAGAGCACAAGCTCTGGACTGAGTTGTTCTCAAATTATAACCACACCACTGGGGCCATGACCTTGCCTCCTTATCCTGGGAGTCATCCAGCAGTTTAGAAAATACTGCTCAGTACCCACCCTGAGAAAGTCACGCCCAATGCTGCTGCTGCTAAGTCGCTTCAGTCGTGTCCAACTGTGCAACCCCATAGACAGCAGCCCACCAGGCTCCCCCATCCCTGGGATTCTCCAGGCAAGAACACTGGAGTGGGTTGCCATTTCCTTCTCCAATGCATGATAGTGAAAAGTGAAAGTGAAGTCGCTTAGTCATGTCCGACCCTCAGTGACCCCATGGACTGCAGCCTTGCGGGCTCCTCCGTCCATGGGATTCTCCAGGCAAGAGTACTGGAGTGGGGTGCCATTGCCTTCTCCTAGCCTCTTTAATTCTAACAGAGATGTTCTTTAACACCTACTCTATTAAACTGTCGTTAGAAATGTTTTAAACGGTTGTAGCAATTACATGAGTCCAATAAACAACGTGCTCAAAATCTTCTGGAGAACTAGAGTTTCTACCAGGTTTAAAAAATGAGAGTTAAGTTTAACAAGGACTGTCACGACCAGTACTAATACATAATTAAGGGAAACAGATCCCAAAACAGGAACAGAGAACAGATGGTGTGAGTATATGCTACTGATTCTCTGACAGCCCCGAACTCAAGATTTTGCCTCTGACACTTTAGACAGCAATGTCTCATTAGAAGCCAGGCACCTCACCTACTGACCGTGGAACTGCCTTAAAGTCAAGGACAGCCTGTTCCACGAATAACTTAACATATAAAATAGTCAAAATAACTCAAACACAACAGCTACCAACATCCCAGACAAAATCCTTCAAGGCACTGTTTTCCCTACAACTGCAACGAAAATCTGACTGTTTCTATCTAAAACAATCAACTCTTCCTAAGAGGATGCTACTTGTTATTTACCAGAATCCTCAAAAGCCTCAAGGGCACTTTCACTTAGTACAGCTTGGTTTTGCTGAACCAGGGAGCGACGTCTTCATTTCTCCTAACTGTACACAAAGAACAGGAAATGATAAAACCAGGTGAAGGATAGATTACTCACTTTTCAAGGGAAACGCTTGTCATTTCAGTGCAAGAGGTCAAGTTCTCTATCAGCAGTAAAACTGGTGAAATGCAATATCACTGTTTCGCACTTGTGCCAGGAAACTAAAATTATCACAATCTCCAACATGCTTAACATCTGAGATACAACACTTGCTTCACAGAAGTGGAAGGGTATGGAAGGGACTTTGCTGGCTGCCACTGGTTAAAGCCTGGAAGGCCAGAGACACAGGAAGTCAGATCCCACGTGGTGGTGCGACTCAGCCAAAAAGAAACAATGTAACCCAACCACACAAGCAGACAAAACCGGAAGCTCCTCCACTCCAAGAAAGGGAAGGGCGCTGGGGTTTCACCATCTTGCTCTAGTGACCACAGGGCTGCGCGGCCCACTGCCACACACTGCCCAGATGGCACGCGCCGTGCAGCACACGCAAGGCAAGGAAACCACCCGGCGGGAGGAGGGGCCAACGAGCCACCTTGGGAAGCTCAGGACAGCAGTTACGGGGAGGGGGGCAGGGGTGTTCAGCGGCTGCAGGAGAGGAAGGGTACTTGAGGTTCCAAGCAGCTGCACATTCTTCAACTTAAGCTTCTAGGAACTCATCTATAAAGTGAGTTCATTAAATGACTTCTAAGCTGCATGCCAACTCTAGATCACACCCTAAGATCCCTGTGAAGTCCACGAAAATTTGAAATGCTCAAATTTTAATGGTGGGACTTCCTGATGGTCCAGCGCTTAAGCTTTCGCCTTCCAGTGCAGGGGGCGCAGGTTCATCCCTGGCCCAGGAGCCAAGATCCCACACACCTTGCAGCCAAAAAATCATTAAACAACTTCAATATGGTAACAAATCTTAAACTGTCCATGTCCTTGCAGAGCTGACAGAGCGTCTGAAGCCTGTGCTCCCTCTAACAGCTGGTTTCCTCACTGAAGGCGAGACTGAGTGAGCACAAGAAGAAAACTCCAAACTGTCGGCTTCCGGTCCTCCGCTCCTCCGCTCCCCTTTAATGTGGCATTTTGCACTATATACATTCATGAAAAGTTGAAACAAACAAAAAGAACTTTAGTCAAACTCCCCTTCCTCCTCCAGCTTTATTGGATAGTTTAAAATTACATTTCTATTTTCTAGGACTTCAGTTGCTTTTTCCATCTGACTTTTAAAAACTGATTACAGCAAATGAAACACAGTTGTCTAAGTGATATAGTATACAAAAATAACATCTTGATTTCTGTGAAAATGCATTTCTCTGCAATTCCTGAATAGCTCCAAATCATGCTAACTCTGAGCATAGATGTTTGCTCTGGGTTTTAGATTTCGTCTTTGAAAACGTGTGTCCTACACCGTTGCCATCACCATCTGTTTACCCAGCATCAGCGCTGTGGTGAGGCTGTTTCTGCTCAGGCTTTCATCCCGAGTGTTCTTGCACAGCCATTAACACGCGTGTTTGTCTTTTTATTTTGTTTACTCCCACTCAACTGTATGTTCTATGTAGGGCCTGATACAGATGTTACTTGATGTTATTTAATAGCTACTGAGGTCAGACAATCCAAGGCAGTCATTATGCTAAAATTAAAGTTATTTATGGAAGCTCACAGACACTTCCAGGATTGGTTTTACCTCCTACATGGGAACATATTCGAGAAACCCAGAACGGGCTTTCTGGTCTGACTCAACTCTTCCCATTCATCAATCCCTATTCACCAGTGGCGCGGAAAGGGGGTTCTTTAACAAAGCATTATACATTAACACCTCTACCAAACTAAACATAAACTTTTTTTTGTAGTTAAATGCAGAAAGTCGATTTTTTTTCCACCCCTTTCCTCCTTTTACACGGCAAGTAAAGCTCACTGGCCTGGGAGTTGCCTCTGTCTGCCAACCTTTGGCCAGTGAAGAGGATTCAGAGAAAATAATACAACCATCAATCAGAAAAGGAGGGGCGCAAAGGAGAGCGATTAAGCCGTGGCCTCGATCGTGCACTCCCGCGCAAGGTGCCCTGACTCGCCGCAGCGGTAGCAGTTGACTTCACTCGTCTTGCTGCAGTTGATGGCTACATGGCCGGTCTCGCCACACCTGAGAGAGGAAAGCGAAACAGCGGTCACAAGCGCGCCCAGAGAACGCCAGAGTGTACCGAGGATTAGTTCCTGCAGAACAGAAAGCGATGACGACTCAAGCACACATCCGTGCTCTCCAGACAGTAGGTCTCGTTAACCCCAAACTAAGACCGAGGAGGAGGAACCCGAGAGCTAAGCCACTCGACTGAGCGGTCCACAGATCACCCGCCACCACCCCCAAACACGGGCCAACACGGTCTGTCTTCACACAAATGAGCCCCTAGGCTTCCACAAGTATGCACTTGTCAAGACTTGTCAAAGAGCATGCTCTAACATGTACATATATCATGTCACGTTCACAAGCAGAGACTCCTGATCTCATGAAAAAGATCTGGGTATGGATTACACAAACAGGACATACGCTTTGCTGTTTTCTACAAAGTCTCTGAAGGTGCCAAACCATTACACCCTCACATGCTTTCATGCACCAAAGCCCTCGCGTGGCCGGGGCCAGGTCGGGCCGCAGCGCCCCGGGTCCTCCCGCAGCCCCGGCGGCTCACCGGTAGCACTTCACTTTGGTGCAGTCTTTCTGGATGTGCCCGAACTCGCCGCAGGAGTAGCACTTCTGCTCGTCGGCGTGGTCGCAGTCGCGGGCCAGGTGGCCAGGCTTGCCGCAGTTGTAGCAGCACTGCTCCCGCTCCCGCTTGGGCTCCTTGCAGTCCTTGGCGATGTGGCCGCCTCGGCCACAGTTATAGCAGGCTTCGGCAGCAGGGAAAGGGCAGAGCCAGACTGTGACACCTCACGGGCGCCGCCAGGCTCCGCGCCGCACCCCGGGGGGAACCTCCTCCAGCACGCTCCCCTCGCCCGGCTCCGGAAGGCGGGAGAGGAAGGGTCACACACTTACCATCCTCTGAAGGTCGCAGTCCTTGGCAAGGTGACCAGACTCACCACAGCGGTAACAGATGTCTGGAAGAGACGAGGAGACAAACTGGAAGCCTGTTTTGGACGGAGACAAAGCACGCATGGCTCATTAGCCCAGTCTTGATACTCATGAATACTGAAGCACTTCAGAATTTTTTATTCGACAAAAATACCTCTATCCGAGGTAAAACCACCTCTGCCACGGCTTCTCATCCCACGACCGCGGCCTCCACCAGTGGGGCACTCCCGGGCCCAGTGGCCGGACCGTCCGCACTTGAAGCACTCGTTGCTGCTCATGGCTGCAGTCAGACCTTCAAAACATCAGAGACGACAACGTGAAGCTCTCGACACCGCTTACAGCACTCGTTCCCTATTAGTGTATTTCTGGATAATTATTCTTGAGGAACAAAAGCCAACCAATAGACTGCTTAGAGAAACAGATAACTACATACTTAGGCATTATGATTATGGAATATATTAGAAAATGAAACAAAAACACTTTGCAGAATCGTTACAATTATGCACACACGTTGACCCAGTTACTAAGGGGACTTTCAGGGTTAGTGTAAATGAATATCCATCATTAGAGATAAAACTCGATGGTGGGCAACTGAAAGTCAGACACTGGTTATAAACCTGGAGCGACCCCGTGGGTCTGCAGCATCGCTGGAGAGCAGAGGCAAAACCCTCCCCCCCGCGCACCAGAGCACCCAACATGGCGCCTAATGACCCCGCAGCCCTGCCGCCGACTGAGCGCTCGAGGGCAGACGCGCCACAAGAGGAGCAGCAAGTGCTGGCTGGAGAGGCGCAGTCTGTTAAAAAAACAGAGAGAAACGCCAAAGTCAAGTCCCTGTAGCGCTGGGGCCATCTCCCCCTCTCTAGATTCTCCCATTTCCAAATTTTCTTCTGTAATTTTACATCTAAAACAAGGTTACTTGTAATTTCACAGTAGACTCCTTTATTGGGTATTGTTTGAAAATAAAAGCGAAACTCTAAAGCAAATGCATTTTAACTTCTTACGTAACAATCTAAAAATAAGCAGGGGCTATTCCTAGAAAAGAACGGAAAAGAACAGAATGGAATGCTGCAGGACAAACTCCCATTAAACTGGCCTCTAAAAACCCAGCTGAAAACAATGTGGCCTTTACATTTCCACACTTACCTGTATCTAAACATGTTTTGCCCTTAATTCCAGTGTCAAAGAATGGTGCACAAAGGTTTTCAATTTGACGGAGCAAAACCTAGTGACTAAAATTATGCTCAAGTTTTAAAGTTTCCACTGTCAAATATCCAAAAGGACTCATACCTGTCCCATGCGTCTGAAATCAGAGCCGGGATAAATCTTCAGAGAACACTGCCATCTCACACACTCACCCTGCACACTTACCCCCAACAGCGGGGGACAGCGCGCCCAAGCAGGGCGCCCAAACTCCACGCTGTCCCAAAGCACATTTCCACCCAGAAGAAACCAGTCCGTGACGATTAAAAAGGCATTTGGCAAAATTACATCTGCTTTCCTATATGGGTGCTGGCATTTTGAGTCAAGTGGAGGGCTGGTTTCCAGAGAAAACACTCGAGATTAAAAAGTGAACAGCACATTACACAACCACAGGAAAGGTGCCATAAGCACCTGGTCCTCCCCTCAACCCCACTTCCATTCTGCATCTTCTCTGGTTCACTGAGGACCAATCTGAGCACAGATGGACTGCCCAGGTGGCCCAGGGCAGCCCACCACTTGCCAATGCAGGAGAAGTAAGAGACACAGGCTCACCTCCTGGGCCGGGGAAATCCCGGAGGAGCAAACAGCAGCCCAGTCTAGCATTCTCGCCCCAAAGTCCCATGGACAGAGGAGCCTGGTGGGCTGCTCTCCGCAGGGCCAGAGAGTCAGACACTACTGAGCAGGCACACTAATCTGAGCACCGTAACTCTTGGTCCCAAGGAGTTCTTTCCTTTCACAAGGCAATCCAGGCAATCTGACAGGCTCTAAGCATTTTATAATTTTTTATTTCACCAAGATATCTATCTTCTAGAAAATGAACCCAATATTCCACATGCATTTTCAAAGCTAAAGTAAATGACAGTTCTGGGCAATCTCGCTTTTACACTGCTGCTTTAAGACGACCTCTTGCTTACTTCATAATGGTAAAGTGTAAGGGAAATACACTGAGCCATCAGATGTTTATCAGCGGAAGAAAGTTAACAGTGAACATGTTAGGGTTACTTTCAGCCTACAAGTAATAGTTTAAAAAAATTTAGCTTCCTACAAAGTGATTAGCCCATGTGTGGATTTTTCATGGTTTCTTCCTCTTTGGCCAAGCCAATCTCAGTGAGCTGTTCTACATTTTTACTGAGACAGCTCTTAGGTAATTAACATTAATCCAACTGACTGCGGCTGGTTTAAAGGCACGCTACCTATCCTAGGAGACAGGTCGCTATCCTAGTACTCATCTTACATGCGAACACATTAAGTTACAAGGTCTTTAGAGAGTTCCATGCCGTTCCTTAGGAAAACTAGAGGCAGTGAGGGAAGACGGAGCTGTGAATTAATTACGGCTCCACGATTCCCACTGCTCTCGGCTAGAAGCCTTGCCCACTGTCTGCCTCCGCCTCTCGCACCTGTCACAACGTTTTCCAACCTTCAAGGGCCAACTCAAATAAATGCCAGCTCTATAAAAGAACCTGACCACATCACCAGCCTGGAACTCTCCTTTTTCCTACTAAGACTCAGGGCACTTTGCCTACTCTACCATTTTGCTTTTTATCATCCTCCTTGAGGGTACAGGCCAAGTTATTCACCTTTGAATAATACCCCATACAATCACCCTTTTAGTAGCAGTTATATAACTCAGGATTTTAACTGCTGAGGTTTTTTGGGGGGAGGGGGCCAACAGTCATTTGCTGAATGAAATAAACTTGTGTTTCTTGTACAGACTCAACCAAATCCAGTAATTACTGACCAAAAAAAAAAAAACAAAACAAAAAACACCACCTAAATTTCTGCTATCAGATGAGCTGCTGCACCATTCATTTAAAAGAATGATGCTGGAAATTCCCTGTGGCCCAGCAGCTAGGACTCAGCACTTTCACTGCCAGGGCCCAGGTTCGATCCCTGGTCAAGAGACTAAGATCTCACAAGCAATGCAGTACAGCCAAACAACAGAGTAACAATGAATTTTACATCCTCAGTAAAGACTGACTACAATCTAGATTCAGTATGCATTTCAGATTGTTTATTACAACCCCCACATGTAACTCAGAAATTTTCACCCCAGGTCACTAAAAAGTTAGTAGCTAAGCCAGGACCTCTGCTTGCCACCCAGACTCTTATTACTCCAAGAATCCAATGAGACCCCAGTAATCTTCTGTGGAGTGCTGCAAAACACATATATACTGATTTAAAAAGCAAATACTGTATTTTCCCTGTCACTTGGCAGTAGGAGAGCATATTTTTCTTCTCGCTGCTAAAAATCACTGCTGCTATCCACCCCCATGTATTTTCACAATGTAAAAAGATTTGGGAAGCACAGGGTTAACCACTTAATTGCTTGCTGTGTTACCTCAGGACACCTGACAGCCCTGCTGTTGTGACCTGTAGCCAGAATTGTTACCAGGTGCCTTGTGCCTAGCACATGCTCAGCTAAACTTCTAAGGGTTGGGGGCTGCTGCTCACAGTTCCTCTCTCCTTTCCACGCTTCCTCTGCTGAGGTTCAAGTGTAGACAGGCAGAACTCACTCTAAGGAGTTCCCTGGCTGCCTGCTGGTCAGGATTCCGGGCTTTCACTGCCAGGACCCCGGTTCTTTCTCTGCTCGGGGATTTAGCCCACAAGCCTCGCAACATGGCCAATCTACACAGCAGGCTTAGAGTGGGCCTAACTCCGCTTACACTCCAGTTTCCCGGCCTATAATGCCTCCTTCTTGAGAAGCAAAAGGGTCAGTTCCAAATGAGCTGCCATTTCCAACCCCAGGAAGCAGTATGTTTCCCTTTAGCCACAGCGAACTGGATTTTTCTGACACAAGTCACAGTTAAGATGTGGCAGGGCCCAGGGCACGCCTGGCGCAGTCAAATGCAGCCTGAGAAAGGGCCGCGTGAGCTGAACTGGAAGGTCCGACTATTCCGATTCTGCACTCATCTAGGCTGTGAGGCTTAACTCCTGGAACTAGCACCAAAACACCCAACAGTTACAGAAACTTGTCTTCATTGAGGTCAATCCACCGCATTTTTGATACTAACAACAAGGCCAGTGAACTGCTTTGATTAAACCTTAACAGCACCTGGTCAACACGAACAATGAGTTCCAATGAGTGGGAGCCAGTAACAGCCTATAAACACGTCTAAAATAAGCAGCAGCCAAGGGCGTCCGCGGCTGCGGAGCATGGGGGAGACTGCTCTCCTCACACGGCCCTGCAGGGACCTGCGCTATCTCCACTCATCCTCCCCCAAGCCCAGAGGGGCCCTCTGCCCTCAGAACGCACTCACCCACCACTGCGCTCCACTAAGCCAGTTCCGAGTACCAATGTGGTCCGGAGACACTTCAGCTTGAAGTGAAAATAAAATAAAGGAAGCAAGTGACATTGTGGGCCACCTGCACTCTGCCCAGAAGGAGGTAGACAGAGCAATACCAGGAGCAACTCTGGCTTCTCCTGCATTTCCTGCGTGCTCTGGTTACGCACACCCACCTCTGCTTATCCGGAAAGGTTCCAGCTAGCAGCTAAGTATCTACTACGCGTCAAGGACTAACACACATATTATCTATAATCCCTGCAACTTTGCAAGTTATGTATCCTTGTTCCCATTTCACTGATAAGGAAACTGAGGATCTGAGACCAAGTAACTTACCCAAAGCCACACAACTAGAAAGTTCGAGTCAGGATTTCAACTGTGAGCTCCAAGTCCTCTGCAGAGGTTTTTGTTAGGATTAAGCAATAAAGTTCATGAAAATGCTATCAGAAAAGTATACCAAATTGGATAAGTCAAAATACAACTGGTATGTTTTTAAAAACCCATGTCCATGAAAGAATTTAAAGTTGTCTTACATTTTAACCTTCCTCAAGGCAGAATTTAGGAGTGGCAAAGACTGGCAACCTGACCTCTCTAATTACACCCTCATCTGTAATTAACAAGCCACTCCAAGTGAACACCATATTGCATTTCCAGTCCCCTTTAATAGAGCCCACCCACTCCAATGTGAATGCTGGTGGCCACAATCTTTACTGAATTAGACCAGCGTCTTTTTAACATGAAAATGGTGCGCACTGTGCTGGAATCTCTCAAGACCATGCCCTGACTGCAGAGCATCTGACGCTGCCAGCATAGGCATTCTATTAAACCTGCCAGTGCAGAAAGGGTGCTCTCCAGAGCAGGCCAGCAGGCCTTGGCACCAGGCTTTTGCTCTCCACTTACTGTCAGAAGGCTAGGAAAAGGAAAGAAGCCAACAATTTTTTAAAAAAGAAACTCTCATTCCTGCAGGCGCGGGAGGAGGGAAGCAGTATCTCTCTCATGGTCAAGCACTTAGACAAGAGACCAATCCCCTCAAGTAGTTAAAACTGGGTTCTCTTGTCTTTAAGCTTTCCATGTAAATGCCACATACTTTAATTAAGATTTCAAGAGAAGTAAAAGAATCCTCATTTATAGTGCCTTAAAAAGATATTCTGCCTGTTCCAGATGTGTAAAAATGCCCCCTTAAACTGCACCTTTGAAATCCTAGTCTCTTGTCAACAGGAAACGGACTGCGGACCTTTAGTTGCTAAGAAAAGCTTAACCCAAGTTCTCTGCGACACATGAGATGACTATATAAATATATACCTTTTTTTTTAATTGTTGCCAAGAGTTGCAACTTGGAAAAAACTTTAAGTTCTTTATTCAGCCCTTGGGAATATAATAAATTATCCCTTTTATATTTCAGTACATAGAGCTCCTCCTAAACAAGAATCAGGCTCAACAAACCAAAACAGCATCAAACTATGAACGTGGCACCTCGTAGGTATTTGATTAAGCCATGACCACAGTAATTTTAAGTATTTGAAAGTAATTGCGTTGCAGAGAGAGAAAAAGTCTTAGAGGTAGGAACAACCTCTTATTCATCTCTTTAAGACCCTCAAAACCTTACATTCAACTAATAGGGATTGAGCAAAAGAATAAAAACTTGTTAATTTAAATTAAGTTTAATTTACTGAGGCAGAAATTAACTAGCTATGTTTCTCTCCAAAAGTGAGTCAAACAACAAGAAAAAGGGGGAAAAAATCTTTTCTTAAAAATTTGTCTTTTGAGGGTACAAGATAAGGACGAAAATCAATCCTCCTAAAAAGAAAAAAGAAGGTGGGGGGGGAGGCACGCTAATCCAGACTCTTGGCTTATTTACCTTATACTTTTCGTGGGTCCTTCTGAACAATGCCTGAAACATACTATCTGAAGGCACAGATGAAAACCAAGCAATGTTTTCTTTTCCTAGGACCCCCAGGACCAGATGCAGTCACTTCCTTTGGAAGTGTCCTGTGGCTGAGGCCATGTGGTTAACATGTGGCAACAAGCACAAGCCTTATCCATAGTAAAGTCAACACCCGAACCCAAATGTGGGCCATTATGCCTTTACTAAAATAGGTTTTTACGTTTGGAAAAACCAAATGGAGATTGGTTAACTCATCTCGCCTCGTTTTTAAATTGCATTCATCTACCCGGGAAATGATGCAAAGGTTACTGCTGCTGCCATGATTTTGGAAGTTTGGCCGATTCCTGTGTTTTGCCGATATTGGGGTTTTCTCTAGAGGCCTCTCGAACTTAAACCGTGCTGATTCAAGGAAAACGAGCCTTATTTGCCCTTTCCCGAAGTGCAACCAAAGACCAGTAACTCAGCACGTCCGTGACGATAAAAATCCAAGAATCCTGAAGCTGCCGTGGAGCACCGAGACCGAGTCCCGAAGCCGCGCGGGCTCTCCGGCGGGGTGTCCCCCGCCCTGAGCGGACAGCTTCTCCGAGGCCCCTCCTGGGCCCGAAGAGCCCTTTGGCACGTGGCCCGCCAGGCCCGGCCCGGCCCCCGCCGCCCCGCGCCCTCCCCGCACCTTCCCGCCAAGCCGCCCCCGCCG
>SJXQ01007542.1:109331-130673 GCA_006408695.1 Aepyceros melampus
TCACCTTCCGCGTCGCAGGGGCCCGCAGCGGCCGAGACTCGGGCGAGACCGGGAGGGCAGCTCGCGAAGCGACGGCTGTTTATTTTCAGGGACCCTGCCTGCGCCACACGCGGGTCTGCACACGGCCCCGCACACGCCGCTGCGCACGGCTCGCCGCCGCCTCGCCCACGCGGCCAATCAGCGTGCGCGGCTCGGCCGTCCAATCAGGGCCGCCCGCGAGGCGGGCCGCCGCGCCCGACGCGGCGCTGGGGGCGGGGCTCCCCCTGGCGCGCGCGGCCCTTCCCGCCGGGCCTTGCGCGCGGCCTTCCCGCCTCGAGGCCGGGCCCCAGTCGGGCCGCTCCGAGTTCCGGCTCGACGACCCTCCTGGCGGCGGCGGCGGCGGCGGCCAGGGGCTGCGGGAGCGGCTTTCTGTGCTCGTGGGGCCCGGAGGCCTCCTCCCGGGGCCGGGCTCAGCGCCGCCGGGGCCTCTCGGCTGGGGCAGCCTGGCTGGCGGCCCGCCTCGCGGCCCTTCCGGAGAAACGTCCCGCCCGGGGAGCGGGCGCGGGGAGGCGCCGCCGCCCCAACACCCCTTGTCGCCCGGGAGCCCGCGACGCGTGACGGCCCCTGCGGCCGGAGGGCCCCTGGGCCCGGGCTGCCGCGTCCCCGCAGGCCTTGAGGGTTTCTCCAGGAGACACTGAACGAGGCGCAGACACGCTGTCGCGGTGAAATCAAGTGAAACTTCGGTGTAAAGAGAGCAGTTACAGGAAGGCTTTCATTAAAAACACGAGGAGAAAAATGAAGCGTTCCGGTCTCTTGAAGCATGAAAGGGCCCTGAAATGCCCCCCGCCTCACACTACTCTCGGCGCGCTCTGCCTGCGGCCCAGGTCGGCCGCCACAGCCGGGAGTGTGCTTTTCCTCCTCCTCATGACTGTCTTACTCTTGGAAAGTGAGCGCTTGTGTCTGTTCAGATGTTAAAACTGGGGTGACCAGTCCTTGTTTGCAAGCTAGTGCGTTCCATCCGCAGGTGACTAGACTTGAGCTATTCTCCTGCGCCCAGCTGCACCTCGTTGACTCCTAGTACCACGGCCTATGGCTTCTTACAGCACGTGGTGAGGAGGCAGGCAAGTGTGGTTAAGACCTCGGGTGCCGAGAGGCTTAAACCTGGTTCAAGTCGATCACTGCAAAGCACTTAGCAGAGCTAGGACCAATTATTGGAGTGGATGGACTATTTTAAGGACCCATGATTTTAATTTGTGTTAAGGCAATTTAAAATATTTTAAAATTCACTGTGAAAATGTCCGATTTCTAATAACGGTTGAACTGCCTAGCACTTTCTGCACTGTTACCCATAATGCAATGCTACTTTGTGCTTCAGTTCAGTTCAGTCGCGCAGTCGTGTCCGACTCTTTGCGACCCCGTGAACTGCAGCACGCCAGGCCTCCCCGTCCATCACCAACTCCCGGAGTTCACTCAAGACTCACGTCCATCGAGTCAGTGATGCCATCCAGCCATCTCATCCTCGGTCGTCCCCTTCTCTTCCTGCCCCCAATCCCTCCCAGCATCAGACTCTCTTCCAATGAGTCATCTCCTCCCATGAGGTGGCCAAAGTACTGGAGCTTCAGCTTCAACATCATACCCTCCAAATAAATCCCAGGGCTGATCTTCAGAATGGACTGGTTGGATCTCCTTGCAGTCCAAGGGCCTCTCAAGTCTTCTCCAACACCACAGTTCAAAAGCATCAATTCTTCTGCGCTCAGCCTTCTTCACAGTCCAACTCTCACATCCATACATGACCACAGGAAAAACCATAGCCTTGACTAGACGGACCTTTGCCGGCAAAGTAATGTCTCTGCTTTTCAATATGCTATCTAGGTTGGTCATAACTTTTCTTCCAAGGAGTAAGCGTCTTTTAATTTCATGGCTACAGTCCCCATCTGCAGTGATTTTGGAGCCCCCCAAAATAAAGCATTTTGTGCTTACATAGTTTTATTACCAAGAAGCTTGCACAGCTTCAGTTTTCCCCTCCCTAATTGATTTCTCTGTATAATATCTTGAGGTAAGTTGCAGTGTGGTAACCACAGACACTTAACCAGTGATTTCATAAGGCCTACCAGTGAGTCAGCGTAACACAGGAGGCTTTGTAGAAGTCCAGCCTGGGTGCCTCCATGTCACACTAGGAGATGAGTTAAAATTGTCACAGGAACCAGAAATTAGTATTTTCTGACTCAATTTTGGTTCACCATTCCAACCAAAGTGCTGCATAAAATATTCATTACACAAGGGCTGAATGTTCCTAATATTTTTTTTTTAAGGTGGGTGTGAAATAAAGATACTGGACATAATGTTCTTCTACATGTTTTAGAAGACTTAAGGAGAGGAGACATCATGTGGCCTTTGCTCTTTGGCTCTGGGAGGAGCAGCTAATGGCTCTTTTCTACCTGGCATCCAGCTTTCTGTAATGATTTTTAATAGAGCCAGTCTGGTCATAAGTCATTCTGACTGTCCCGAAAAGGTCTGGAATGAAGTGACTATTGTTGCGTGGATATGCCCCTGGGCACACCTGTTCATTAGTGATGTTTGAAAACAAAGGAAAGAAAAGGCTACCGAGTTCTCTGTGTTTCCCTCCCCTGGAAATCTGCTTTATCCCTTCCTGCCCTCCCACGTCCACTCTTCCCCAAGGTATTGTACTCATCTCTGCAGGCGTTACACAGCTGGGTCAAGACAGACCGTGCCCTTGAATATCTCGCAGGATGACAAGGGCCAGGAAAAAGCATCCCGTGTCCGCAGAGAGGCCCAGCTAAGACGCTGCGACTCAGCATGATTCAGGGTTCCTTGAAGTGAGTGCCAGTCAAGCAGCAGTAGCTGCCAACTCCTCATTTCCGCTTAAAATGCCGAACTGTTCCCAGCACAGGCCCTGGATCCTGTGGCTAAATGGAGATGATGCTGTGTCTGTCCTTCTAAACCCTTCTATGTCTTGTTTTCCCTGCCAAGAGGGAAACAACTCGACTTGAAGTATGCAGCTAAGGTTGAGGAGAATGAATTGTTTCCACCTCTCATGTCAGCTTTTGATCCTGAAATAGGAGTTAGTTATACAGTACTAATCATACCTAACAGTTAACATAGAGAGTTCTTATAACATGTGTGGGTGCTTGCTGAGTCACTTCATCATGTCCAGACTCTTTGCCACCCTATGGACTGTGGCCCACCAGACTCCTCTGTCCATGGAATTCTCCAGACAAGAATACTGGGGTGGGGTTGCCATGGCCTCCTCCAGGGGATCTTCCCAACACATGCCTCTATGCCTCCTGCACTGGCAGGCAGGAAATTTATCACTCGTGCCACTTGAGAAGCCCCTGTTATAACAACAGTGCCTGGCATAAGGTAATTCCTTATAAAGTATTATCAGTCATTATTGTTATGATCATTATTTATTGAGTACTTACTCTGTGCCAGGCATTGTTTATAACCTCTTTGTAATTTTTCACAAAACTCCCTTGAGATAAGTACTTTTATTATCCCTGTGGGGAAATTAGTCCAGAGAATATAATCTCAGCAAGGTCACAGAGCAAATAAATAACCGGGCTGCCTTCAAACAGAGGCAGCCGGAGTGCTTCACACAAAGCTTCTGGCCTCCACAGTTATGGAGACCTAATCCTACAATTCCCCATAGACTTCTTAAAGTGACAGGGTAGGGAAGGACAGGTGACGACAAGGAAAATATGAAATACTGACTAATAGTTTAGTGAGCTTTCCATTGGCCGGCTTCCTCCTCTGTGACCTTAACAATGACACGATCTCTACTTCTGCAAACTAACTGGTAAAAGAAAAATTTTATTTGCAAATAAGTTTTAAAAGTTTCCAAATAAAACCTCCATTTTTTTTTCTTCCTAAAAGAAAAGTAGATGTAGGTACTTAAAAAAAGTAATTTCGTATCAATAAAGGGCAGAGATGGTGTGGGCCTAACAGGAGCAGAAGGTATTAGGAAGAGGTGGCAAGAATACACAGAACTGTACACAAAAGATCTCAATGACCCAGATAACCTCAATGGTGTGATCACTCACCTAGAGCCAGACATCTTAGAGTGTGAAGTCAAGTGGGCCTTAGGAAGCATCATGACAAACAAAGCTAGTGGAGGTACTCCAGCTGAGCTATTTCAAATCCTAAATTCCAGCTGAGCTATTTCAAATCTAAAAGATAATGCTGTTAAAGCACTGCACTCAATATGTGAGCAAATGTGGAAAACTCAGCCATGGCCACAGAGAAAAATATCAATAACCTCAGATACGCAGATGACACCACCCTTATGGCAGAAAGCGGAGAAGAGCTGAAGAGCCTCTTGATGAACGTGAAAGAGGAGAGTGAAAAAGCTGGTTTAAAAGTCAACATTCAAAAAACAAAGATCATGGCATCCAGTCCCATCACTTTATGGCAAATAGATGGGGAAACAGTGGAAACAGTGACAGACTTTATTTTGGGGGGCTCCAAAATCACAGCAGATGGTGACTGCAGCCATGATATCAAAAGATGCTTACTCTTTGGAAGAAAAACTATGATCAACCTAGACAGCATATTAAAAAGCAGAGACGTTACTTTGTCGACAAAGGTCCGTCTGGTCAAAGCTATGCTTTCCCGGTAATCATTATGGATGTGAGAGTTGGACTATAAAGAAAGCTGAGCATCTAAGAATTGATGTTTTAGAACTGTGGTGCTGGAGAAGACTCTTGAAAGCCCCTTGGACTGCAAGAAGATCAAACCAGTCAGTCCTAAAGGAAATCAGTCCTGAATATTCATTGGAAGGACTGATGCTGAAGCTGAAACTCCATTACTTTGGCCTCCTAATGCGAAGAACTGACTCATTAGAAAAGACCCTGATGCTGGGCAAGATTGAAAGCAGGAGGAGAAGGGGATGACAGAGGATGAGATGGTTGGATGGCATCACCAACTGGATAGACATGAGTTTGAGCAAGCTCGGGGAGTTGGTGATGGACAGGGAGGCCTGGTGTGCTGCAGTCCACGGAGTCACAGAGAGTTGGACATGACGGAGCGACTGAACTGAATTTTGTATCAAGCATCTACGTTATTTAGTTAAACTTTGAAATAAGGAGTGAATAGCAAGACAATGGTGTGTTTGAATTGCTTCCAGAGTATTTCACAAGGCGTTTTCAGTTGTGCTTTGAGAGAGCGTTACACAGTTTAACACTGGGTCGTGAGTTCTCATAATCTATAAAAATAATGCAAGTGATTTTTAAAGGTTAAATTTTAAAAGAACTACAATGTAATTTGGAGAAGGAAGTGACAACCCACTCCAGTATTCTTGCCTGGGAAATCCCATGGATGGAGGAGCCTGGTGGGCTACAGTCCATGAGGTCTCAAAGTGTCAGAGATGACTGGAGTCACTTAGCACACACAAACTAAATAACTGGCTAAATTAGGATAAAAAATCTAAAAGGACATTTAGCCTAATCTCAGAGTATTTAGTCTTCTCATTTTAAATTTAAATTGAAAGGAGACCAATAGATTTGCACAGAGTTCCTGCAAGTATATTAATGATTTTCAGTCATAAAAAAAGAATAAAATAATGCCATTTGCAGCAACGTGGATGAACCCAGAGATTATCGTATCAGTGACGTCAGTCAGAAAGAGAAAGACAAATACCATATAATATCACTTATATGTAGAATCTAAACTATGACCCAAGTGAACTTATGTACGAAGCAGCCAGGCTCACAGACACACAGAACAGACCTGTGGCTGCCGAGGGGGAGGGGCTGAGGGCGGCATGGACGGTGAGAGCGGGATGGCAGACCCAGGCTGGCAGAGGCGGAGCGACCGACGGCACGGTCCTCCCGGTGCCCGGCACTGCAGGCGGGCTCTCTACTGCTCGAGCCACCAGGGAGCCCACGTACAGCGCAGAGAACATCGTCAACACCCTGCGATAAGCACGACGGAGAAGGACATGAGAGAGCACGTGTGTCTAATGGAGTCACTGCGCTGTACAGCAGGAGTCAACACAGCCTTGTAAATCAACCGCACTTCCATAAAGTACATTTTTAATGTGAAAAAACTGATTAAAAAATTTTTTTTGTGGTCATACCCACACCATGTAGGATTTTCGCTCCCAGACCAGGAATCAAACCCAGGCCCGTTGCTTTGGAAGCATGGAGTCGTAACTACTGGACTACCAGTTCAGTTCAATTCAGTCACTCAGTCGTGTCCAACCCTTTGCGAGCCATGAACCGCAGCACGCCAGGCCTCCCTGTCCATCACCAACTCCCGGAGTTCACTCAGACTCATGTCCATCAAGTCCGTGATGCCATCCAGCCATCTCATCCTCTGTCGTCCCCTTCTCCTCCTGCCCCCAATCCCTCCCAGCATCAGACTCTTTTCTAATGAGTCAACTCTTTGCATGAAGGGGCCAAAGTATTGGAGTTTCAGCTTCAGCATCAGTCCTTCCAAAGAACACCCAGGGTTGATCTCCTTCAGAATGGACTGGCTGGATCTCCTTGCAGTCCAAGGGACTCTCAAGAGTCTTCTCCAACACCACAGTTCAAAAGCATCAATTCTTCAGCATATCTGAGGTTATTGATATTTCTCCCGGCAATCTTGATTCCAGCTTGTGGTTCATCCAGCCTGGCATTTTGCATGATGTGCTCTGCCTGTAAGTTAAATAAGCAGGGTGACAATATACAGCCTTGATGTACTCCTTTCTCAGTTTGGAACCAGTCCTTTGTGCCATGTCCAGTTCTAACTGTTGAGTCTAGACCTGCATACAGATTTCTCAGGAGACAGGTGAGGTGGTCTGGTGTTCCCATCTCTTTAAGAATTTTCCACAGTTTGTTGTGATCCACACAAGGGCTTTGGTGTAGTCAATGAAACAGATGTTTTTTTGGAATTTTCTTGCTTTTTCTATGATCCATCGGATGTTGGCATTTTGATCTCTGGTTCCTCTGCCTTTTCTAAATCCAGCGTGAACATCTGGAAGTTTTTGGTTCACGTACTGTTGATGGCTGGCTTGGAGAATTTTGAGCATTACTTTGCTATCATGTGAAATGAGTGCAATTGTGTGGTAGTTTGCACATGCTTTGGCATTGCCTTTCTTTGGGATTGGAATGAAAACTGACCTTTTCCAGTCCTGCAGCCACTGCTGAGTTTTCCAGAATTGATGGCATATTGAGTGCAGCACTTTAACAGCATCATCTTTTAGGATTTTAAATAGCTCAGCTGGAATTCTATCACTTCCACTAGCTTTGTTTTGATGATGTTCCTAAGGCCCACTTGACTTCATATTCCAGGATATCTGGCTCTAGGTGAGTGATCACACCATCATGGTTATCTGGGTCATGAAGATCTTTTTTGCATAATTCTTCTGTGTATTCTTGCAATTTCTTCTTAGTATCTTCTGCTTCTGTTAGGTCCACACCATTTCTGTCCTTTACTGAGCCCATCTTTGCATGAAATGTTCCCTTGGTGTCTCTGATTTTCTTGAAGAGATTTCTAGGCTTTCTCAGTCTACTGTTTTCTCTAGTTCTTTGCATTGATCGCTTAGGAAGATCTCTCTCCTTGCTATTCTTTGGAACTCTGCTTTCAGGTGAATGTATCTTCCCTTTTCTCCTTTGCCTTTCGCTTCCCTTCTTTTCTCCACTGTCTGTAAGGCCTCCTCAGACCCACCTTGCCTTTCTGCATTTCTTCTTCTTGGGGATGGTTTTGATCGCCGCCTCCTGTACAGTGTTACGAACCTCTGTCCACAGATCTTCAGGCACTCTTATCTATCAGATATAATCCCTTGAACCTATTTGTCACTTTCGCTATATAATCGTAAGGATTTGATTTAGGTCATACCTGAACGACCTAGTGGTTTTCCCTACTTTCTTCAGTTTAAGTCTGAATTTTCCAACAATGCGTTCATGATCTGAGCCACAGTCAGCTCCCACAGTCAGCTCTATGCTGACTGCATACAGCTTCTCCACCTTTGGCTGCAAAGAATATAATCAACCTGATTTCTATATTGACCACCTGGTGATGTCCATGTATAGAGTCATCTCTTGTGTTGTTGGAAGAGGGTGTTTGCTACGATCAGTGTGTTCTCTTGGCAAAACTGTTAGCCTTTGCCCTGCTTTACCTGGTACCTGAAGGCCAACCTTGCCTGTTACTCCAGGTATCTCTTGACTGCTACTTTTGCATTCCAGTTCCCTATGATGAGAAGGACATCTTTTTTTTGTTTTTTTTTTTTGGTGTTAGTTCTAGAAGGTCTTGTATGTTTTCACAGAACTGTTCACTTCAGCTTCTTTGGCCTTAATTGTTGGGGCACAGATGTGGATTTCTGTGATATGAATGGTTTGCCTTGGAAACGAACCGAGATCATTCTCTTGTTTTTGTCGTGCCGTCCTTCAGGGGATCCTCCCAACCCAGGGATCAAACGCAGGTCTCCCACACTGTGGGCTGACTCTTTACCATCCAAGCCACCAGGGATTTCCCCATTTCCGTGTCCACTTCCCTAATGGAGGGTACTTATGTGGTTCCCACTCTTTTATCCACTGTTGTAAGAAGACCGTGTGCAGGTCTCCTGGGGCACAGGAGGGAGGGCTTCTGTAGGGCATATAGCCCCAGGGAGAGGTGTTGGCAGTGAACAGGCTGTATTCACACTTCGCAGGTTGCCTGCCGTGACTCTCAAAGTGAACACACCAAACGACGCTCCCAGCCACAGGGGATATGGGTGCCGTGTTCCTCAGTCATTGCCGACACTATATTGTGAGATGATTTGATTTTTGCCAGTCTGATGGGTGAAACCTAGGGTCTCTCTTTTGTTTTTATTGAGATCATTGTATATTTGTATGTGGTTGAAAGAAATAATGCAGACGGATCAGATGTACTCTTTCCCTGATTTCTCCTAACGGTAACATCTTGCAAAAGTACAATACAGTATTGCAACCCAGATATTGAAGTCACAAAACCCACTGATTTTGTTCAGCTTTCCTCAGTTTTACTGGACTTTGTATGTGTGTGTGTTGTATATGTGTGT
Source organism: Aepyceros melampus (assembly GCA_006408695.1). Classification (NCBI taxonomy): domain Eukaryota; kingdom Metazoa; phylum Chordata; class Mammalia; order Artiodactyla; family Bovidae; genus Aepyceros; species Aepyceros melampus. Next base: position 118,330 of record SJXQ01007542.1, read on the forward strand.
GTCTCACGTGTAGGTCTGTGTACCCGTCTCTGCCATCAAGAACTGAAGGGCTGCAATGCTGAGTTCAAGCAGAACCCGAAGACACAAATCAGACTGTGATGCCTATCCCCTAGGAGGAAGTAGGGCTGTCTTATTTCTGAACGAGTGTTTCTTGACTGCCTTCTCTTTGTTGCTGCTTCCCCTCACTTCCCTGAAGATGCTCAATCGCTGAGCCCTGTTCACGGGCAGTTATCGTGGTCAGGCCTTAATCACAGCGTGGCTTCGGCCAAAAACAGCTTCTTTATGTCAGCAAAGCCAGGTATGGCTCCCTTTCTCCAGGGACCCCCGACTCTTCTGGTTACACAATCTCCGAGCATCACAAACAAGGCTGCTGCGAACACTTGCGACAAGGTCTTCGTGCTCACCCAGGCTGCCGCCCTCTTCATACAGCGTGTCCCCGTCTCAGTGAGGCTGGACACCCTCCATGTGTTTGTAGGCTATTCAAGTTTCCTCCTGTGAGAATGGCTGATTTCGCTCATTTTTTGCTGTTTTCCTGTGGCCCTTCTCCGATACACTTGAACGAATTCTATTTTCGGTATACCAGTCCTTTGTCAGTTACACGAGGTTATCTTTGTTGACAGTTTGGTGATCACTGTTTCTCAACGTGACATAAAGACTGGGAGTTGATAAAGAACTTCTGAAGCATGGACTTGGGTACTGATGAAAGGACAGGCGGGTTTTGCTCGGGCTGCCTGCACTGAATCTGGGGACACAGCTGCGTGCGCCACCCCACCCCCGCCATGCTCTGTGGCCTCTCCCTTGCCTGTTATACGCCAAGAATACGCTTTAACGGCAGCGAGCATCACAGCCTCTGCCTGCTGCAGGGCAAACGCCAGGCATCTTTACGTTTTGGTCTCATTCAAAGGAGGCATCTGGACGCACCTTGCATCACAAACCCCTGCTTTTCAGCATCTCAACCCGCCCTGGAAAACTGCTGACTTCATGATGTGCTTCCTTCCGTGTGCCGCCCTTCTCCCCAGGGCTGCAGCAGGCTTAGAGTCCTGACTCACCCTCCAGCCAGCCACCGAGAATGCTGATGATGCTGGTACGGTCAGTGCTCTCCAAGTGACTCTGATGGGGAAGCAGCTTCTGGACAAGCCCAGGCCAGTGCAACCTCAGGTGCCAGGGGGGCGTTTTCTAACCATCTCATCGCTCAGCCTCTTACTCTTCCTGCCTTGGCAGGAGCGGAGGCCATGCCCCTGCAGTCCTGGCCATGAAGCTGGGCACTAGACGAGCTGGCAGAGCCTGCACTCTCCTTCTGGCTCAGCGAGCAGTCTCTCCCGTCTGCACTGGAGTCCTGGCTGGGGCGCAGTACCCCCAGCGCAGTGGTCTGCAGAGTCGAGTCAGCAAGTCCACAGTCAGCTTGCCCTTCAGTAAATCACCCTGTGAAGCATTCACTGACCAAAATTATCTTGACTGGTTTCCCTTATGCACGTTATGCTCACTCCAACTCTCTGCAACCCCATGGACTGCAGCCCAAAGGCTCCTCCATCCATGGGATTCTCCAGGCAAGAACACTGGAGCGGGTTGCCTTGCCCTCCTTCAGGAGATCTTCCCGACACAGGGATCGAACCTGGATCTCCTTCATTGGAGGCAGACTCTTTACCACTAGCGCCACCTGGGAAACACACTCAAAGGTCTGTGGTGAAGATCAAATGCATAAAATATATGAAAATGCTTTGCAAATTCCACCATGTTTTATCAAGATAAACTGAGATTCAGATCAGCTATTTCCGGCCTCACACATGTCATGGAATTCTTTTTTTTTTTACACGGATTTATTACAAATAACGGAAATATTTTGGACACTCGAATAAGTAATCATAGCATTTCCATTGCACTTGAAGAGTGACTGGAAGAAATCTTTCTCTTGCTTTCCCCATCTGATGCAATAAGAGTTCTCAGGGACTAAAACTGACTCTAAAAGCTACTGATGCTGAAGATTTATCCAAAATGAAGTTTGCTTTGCGGGGCACAGCATTCAGAGACGGCCCTGGACCAAACTGAAATGGGTGGTGAATTTGATCATCCCTCTGCTTCCTGACTTCTGGACACGCCCCAACCACATCTAGTTTCCTCGGGACTTCCTGAGTCAACCAGGGCCGCTTCCTTCTCTCTTCAAGGCTGACCAGACCATTCCATCAGGGGCTAGGATGCCATTTAGTATGCTAGGACAATAATAACCTCATTTACATCGTCCTTCATGAAACAATAAAACTTCAGTAAGAATTTAGTGGGAGAGGACCACGTATCTCTCTCTGCTGGGCAGTTCCACCTCTGCTCGTTATTCAGCTGCCATCTTATTCCTCGAACCTGTGAGGTTTAGAAACCTTATGGAGTCTAGCACCACCTCCCTAGACAGGCGCTGCTGCTGCTGCTGAGGCGCTCAGTCGTGTCCGACTCTGTGCGACCCCACAGACGGCAGCCCACCAGGCTCCCCCGTCCCTGGGATTCTCCAGGCAAGAACACTGGAGTGGGTTGCCATTTCCTTCTCCAATGCATGAAAGTGAAAGTGAAGTTGCTCAGTCATGTCCAACTCAGCGACCCCATGGACTGCAGCCCACCAGGCTCCTCCACCCATGGGATTTTCCAGGCAAGAGTACTGGAGTGGGGTGTCATTGGCTCTAGAAACGTTTTTTTTTTTTTTTTAATAAAAGTAGCTGGATGATTTATTTATTCGGCTGTGCTGGGTCTCACTTGTGGCACACGGGGTCTTCTACCTTCATTGCAGCATGTGGGATCTGGTTCTCTGACCAGGGACCGAACCTGGTTCCTCTTGGAGACCCCGTTAAATCCTTCGTGGTGGAGTCCATAGAGGCTGACAAATACAGTCTCCTCAAGGTTCTTCATGTATTAACCACAGACTCTTACCTACTTTTTCCTTCCACAGTCTTTTAAGACCTTTGTACGTTCTTCCACGAAGGACAGTTGGGTTTACATAGGGACATACATGTCCCTATTACATAAAGACATAAACAATAAAACTGTAGTTTAAGATCTGCAAGGAGGAGGAAGAAAGGAAATCTGAAAAATCAAGTCATAGGGAATTTTTGAAAAAGCAAGTGTTAGCTTCATTACAAGACTCTACACTGTAGACCCTCCAAGGTCAAGGGGAGGCAAGATGGAACTGTGGTTTACAGAAGCAGCGCCTGGCAGTGGACCTCACTGGGTGAACGAGGGCGTTATTGTCCCCTGACGTAGCACTCCTGTGGTTGCCCAACTGCCCACGGGCCTCACAGCCAGCATTTCTCAGACCTCACTAGAAAGCTGCTAAGACAAGGCATCTTCCCCAGGCCTTTCCTGTTCCAGGTCCCTTCCAACGTCATTCCGGTGACGTCACTGGCATGGGTTTTATGCTGCATTTGCAATGATGATATAGCAAGCAATGTGGAGTGTCCAGAGCTGATGTTAATACAAATGGTTTTTCAAGGGAACGTTGACACTTAGCTCACCGGAGGGTTTGACTTCAGAATAATCTATGTCAGAAGCACTGTTTACACTGTGAAGTGCTACCCGCTTGTTAGCTATGATTCTTACAACATCAGAAAACAACCAAGGGCCTCACAAGGAGATCGCGCCAGGTCATTTTTACTCTTTGTGACAAAGCACTGATTCTTCAACATTTGTGGTCAGTTAATCATTTTGGCAAAATACCTCAAGACTTGCCATCTCATTCACTCTTACCATCAATTGAAGACTTTTATGAGAATAAAGTGGGAAGAATGGAGCCATTTTTAATATCCAGACATGCCATAAAAGTCACCCGCTTATGGTATACAATTCACTGGGTGTTAGTACTTTCTCAGAGCCATGCAGCCATCACCGTTAACTAATTGCAGGCTGCTGCTTCTCTTTAGGGCAGCTTTAGGTTCAGAGTAAGTTTGAGTAGCGAGTACAGAATTCCCCATCCCTGCCCTGGAAATCCCAGCAGCCAGCTCTCATTTCCCTCTCTCCTGGTTTTGTGTTTTCCGGACTGCCATAGAGTCAGAATCTCACATTCTGTAGCTTTCACTTGGTCACATGCATTTCCTTATCTTCACAGCTTTTCACGGCTTGATAGCTCGTTGCTTTTTGGTGCTGAAGAACACTCTTCTGTGGCCTGAATGTACCACGGTTTGTGTATCCATTTGCTTACTGAACGATGTATGGTTGCTTCCGAGTTTTGGCAATTATAAATAAATATGCTATAAATGTCTGTGGGCAGCCTCTTCTGTTGACATATGTTTTCAACTCCTTTGGGGAAATACCAGGGCACATGACTTGCTGCTGGATCGTATGGGAAGAGTATGCTCAGTTCTGCAAGAATCTGCCAAACTGCCTCCCCAGCGCAACACGTGAGAGTCCGCGCCGCTCCACAGCCTCGCCAGCACGGGCAGCCTTTGCTTTGGGGCCACTCTGACAGGTGTGCAGGGGCATCTCATCAGAGTAGCAGTTTATTAATCCATTCATTCTTTCCAGCGGCGCCGGGTCTTTGCCACTGCGTGCTGCGTTCTCTAGGTGTGGAGGGCAGGGGACACTCTCCGTCACAAGGCACGGGCTGCTCGTGGCGGCGGCTTCTCTGGCTGCCGGGCACGGGCTCCTGACAAGAGGGCTCGCAGCACAAGCTCAGGGGCCCCGTGGCATGTGGGAGTCTTCCCAGGCCGGGGATCAAACCCATGTGCCCTGACGGCAAGGGAGGGTCTGAGAGCCGGGCCCGCCGGGGAGGTCCTGTCCCCGCTGCTTCAGTCCGCAGCTCCCTGGCGACACAGGGCACTGAGCGTCCCTTCCCCACGGCCAGCTCTGTGGCTTCTCTGCTGAGGTGCCTGTTCAGCTGTCGGGTCATTTTTAAATCGAGCTGTTCTTTTTCTTATGGTTGAGTTTTAAGAATTCTTTGTATATTCAGAAGATTTAAACGTTTCTCTGAGACCTGGAAGGCTGCAGTCCATGGGGTCGCTGAGGGTCGGACATGACTGAGCGACTTCACTTTCACTTTTCACTTTCATGCATTGGAGAAGGAAATGGCAACCCACTCCAGTGTTCTTGCCTGGAGAATCCCAGGGACGGGGGAGCCTGGTGGGCTGCCGTCTATGAGGTCGCACAGAGTCGGACACGACTGAAGCGACTTAGCAGCAGCAGCAGCAGCAGCAGCAGCTGAGACCTCTTTAACCCATGTGCTATTTAGAAGTGTGTTGTTTAATCTCCAAGTATTGAGGGGCTTTCCAGGTCTCTCTCTGTTACTCGTTGCTACTTTAATCCCACGTGGCCTGGGAGCAGGCTGGGACCACGTTCCCACTCCGTGTCACACGGAAGAGTCTCCGCCCTGAGTGCTACCATCATTGAATCTGCAGCATCTGAGCCAAGCCTGACTGTACTCTAATCTGGAAGGTTTAATCATCAACAACAACAACAAAAGTCCACATCTCCACCTCCTACGTCTTAAGCTGATTTATACCATTTAAATTAAAAGGCTCGGTGTTCAGTAAAGGGAAACTAAGCAGGTTTCTGTTTAATGAGCCAGGGCCTAAATGTACCAAGCTCTGGGGATTGGGACTACATTCTCCTTTTGAATTTTTTTATTGGGGTGAAATATACCTGAGTGAAATTTACCTTCTCGGCCGTTTTCCAGTGCACAGTTGAGCGGTATCAAGTCCACTGACACTGCTCTCCAGCCATCACCACCATCCGCTTCCAGAGCTTTCTCATCCCCCCACGCTGAGCCTCTGCCCCCAACACACTGCCTCCCCTTCCACCGCCAGGAAGCCCCCACCCCTCCACCCTACTTTCTGTCTCCATGGATTTGACTGCTCTAGGGATCTCATGCAAGTGGATCACACAGTATTTGGCTTTTTGTGACTGGCAGAATTCCTTTACTTTTTACATCTCTGTCTGAATTTTTATTTCTCCATTTTCTTGATTTAGCAAATGAACGTGCTGTGCAAAGCTGGCCTAAAGACAGCACGGCCAGCGACCAGCGTCTCCAGCCCTGCTGCCTCTGCCAGGATGGTCATGTGCTCACGGAGCTCAAACCTCTCTACTGACCGCGGCTGAGGTGGCAGAACATTATTTAGTGTTATTATTATTTCTTTGCCAAAAGAGAATCTAAATTGTGCTGAATCAGAGCAACCGCACACGTTGTCCGCTTTCAGATATTTCACTTTATCAGGCAGGCTCGGAGATTCTCAGCCTGTGCCCTGCAACTGTGCTTCCGAGAAACAGATACAAATGAGTTGGCAGCGTCCATAAACAAAGTATTTCAGGCCCTCCTAATCTAGGACAAGGCAACTAATATATTCATAAGTTGTGGTTTGTACTGCATTATACAAATCTTTATGAAAGGTGAGCATTAACTGAGGCAAGGAAATTTCCAGTCTACAGGAAAAGGACAATATATCAATAGTTAATGATTTATTCTTATAACTTAAAATTCTACTATATATACTTTTTTCGTATAATATTTTCTAAATATGGTAATTTTATCACCTCTTCCTATTGTAAATTTATCAAACCAAAAAGTCAAAGCAATAACTGCTGGTGTGCTAGGGAAAATATCCAACCAAAAAACACTGCTTTCTTACACTGTTATCGCCTTTAAAATGTGCTTGTAGTCTATATATGTATGTATACATTATACATATTTATACTATTATGAAGAATATGTAAAAATGTCTTTATGGATGTAAAACTGCCTGGTATTTACTGGTTTTGACCGAACCGAAAAGACCGCCTCCAAGTGTATAAATGGCGACAAATAAAAGCTGCCTTGATGGTTTTATCAACATCCACCATAGCAGGAAAATTCAAGACAAAATAAACACTGTTAGTTAAAAATGAGCGATTTCCCTGGTTGTGCAGTGGACAGGAACCTGCCTGCCAACGCAGGGGACGCGGGTTCAATCCTTGGTTCAGGAAGATCCCACACACCGTGGGGCAACACGAAAGCTGAGAATATCACAAGTATTGCGAAAATACAGTATGTAATCAAGTTCTTCTACTCCAAGTATCAAGACAGTCTTCTGAAAATAGGAACTCAGATTTCATATCTCCCGACATTCTCCACAAAGCAACAAGCTCAGAAAACTTCACGGATTGGCTGATGGTCATGGAGCCAGGACACCAACCCTTCCCCCAAATGCAAGCAGGAGAAAAAATAAAACAAGGCAGAAACATGCTGGAAGAGAGGAAATCTGTTTTGCTGAGCAATTTTTTTTTTTAACAATTTTATACAGTGGGTTGCATTCGGCTCAAGGAGAAAGGCGATCACCATTGACTTGGTGTCAGAATATTCGGTGTCAGAATTAAATACTGACACCGAAAAGAAAAGAAACCCTCAGGTATGGCATTGAAGTAGCCCAGAAATAAACAGTTTACACAGGAGGAGTGATTTCCTAATCCCTGAGAAATACTACAGCAGGCCGGACGGAGGTGGCTTGGGGAAGGTTATTTTCTTCCAGCCTTGCTCCCAACCTTGGAGGAGCCTTTGTACAATATCCCTGGGAATGTAAAATGGTGCGGCCACTGTGGAAAACAGTTTGATGGTTCCTCAAAAAGTTAAACATAGAACTACTGCATGACCTGGGCATTCCATTCTGAGGTATATACCCAAGTAACTGAAAACACTCAAAATAAATACGTGTAGGCCAGTGCTCACTGGAGAACTGTCTGCAGCAGCCAAAAGGTGGAAATGACCCGTGTCCATCAACAGATGATAAACAAATAAACAGTGATATAGACACTCAACGGAATGACACTCAGCCATAAAACAGGACTGAAAACAGAAAATGAAGTGCTTACAAGGATGGAAAGGAACTGGAGCCACCTTGTGCTGTTGTTGGGATTGTGAAATGGTACCGTCACTGTGGAAAGCACTCTGCTGGTTCCTCAAAGAACTAAACATAGAATTACCCTATGATCCAGCAATTCCACTTCTGGTATATACCCCAAACTATTACAAGCAGGGCGCTGAATGGATACTTGACATCAACTGTTCATAGCAGCACTACCCACAGTAGCCAAGGGGTGGATGCCACCCAAATGTCCAGCCATGGCTGAACGAGCAACAGAGTGAGAGGATAAACAATGGGGAAACCACTATTCTGCCTTAAAGATGAGCAAGATTCTGGCACATGCCGCAACACGGATGAGCCTCAGGAGACATTAAAAGTGACAGGCGCTTTTAAAAAGGCTTTTAAAACCCTTAAAAGCCAAAGCCGCTCAGTTGTCAGGCCCTTTGTGACCCCACGGACCACACAGTCTACGGAATTCTCCAGGTCGGAACACGGGAGTGGGCAGTTGTTCCCTTCTCCAAGGATCTTCCCAACCTAGGGATCGAACCCAGGTCTCCCATGCTGCAGGCCGATTTCTTTACCAGCTGAGCCACAAGGGAAGGCCCTAAAAGGCATTATGCTCAGTGAAATAAGCTGTCCCAAAAGAACACACCTGTTTGACTTCACTATATGCGGTCCCAAGAACAGTCAAGTTTATAGAGACACACAGTAGAATGGGGGTCGGCAGGGGCTGGAGAAGTGGCAGAGATGGGGGAAGTCAGTGCTTAATGGGGACAGAATCTTAGTTTGGAAAGATGAAAAAATTCTTAAGATGGACAGTGACGGTTAGACAACCACATGAATGTACTTAATCCCATTTACTGAGCACCCAACAAATCGTTAAGTGGCAAATTTTATATTCCATGATATATTCAGCGCACACACACACAGAAAAGGATGAAGTTCTGATGCGCTCTCTAACACAGGCGAATCTTCGAAACATTCACAAATGAAATAAGCTGGACACGAAAAACAAATACTACACGATTCCACTTACACGAACTATCTGTCTTAGGCAAATTCACAGAGGCAGCAAGTGGATGAAAGGTTACTGAGGGCTGGGAGCAAGGCAGAGCGGGGAGCTGCTGCTTCATGGGACAGAGTTTCTGTCTCGGGTGACGGAAAAGTTTCAGAAGGAGAGTGCTGATGGTTGCACAACGCCGTAATGAATGCCACCGAGCGGCACAATTTAAAACGGTGAGAATGGCCAATCATATATACCTATCTTTCCCCACCAAAATGAGCGAGTAAACAAAAGCCAGCAATCAGAGGCCCCGCAGGGGCAGCAGAGCTTTGCGGGACTCGGCGCACGCCCACCTGGCGGGCGCAGCCCTCCTCTGCTTTGCACGCTCCTCGCTGCTCCTGGCTGACGCCCAGTCCCTCTGGCCCGGCTCCACCGGCCCTCGCCAGTTCGCCAGTTCCCGGTCTGAGAGCCTTGCCTCCTCCAGTGAGTGACTGGTCGCTCCTGCACCGCCTACTGCCCCACCCTGCCCCCTCCAAGGCCTCCGCTCTGAGTCATCTGGGCTCTCACTGGGTTGTCTGCTTGGTAATCTTATGAACTCCGAGAAGGAGGAGAGTGAGCAGAGGCAGGGCTGGCCAAGGTCACGGCTTGGGACACAGAAAGGCCAGTGGACTGGCGTCAAGAGGACAGAGGTTCCGGGTCTCCTCTGCCACCAGCTGACAGAGTGACCCCGGACCAACCACTGTGCCTCTCTGTTTCCTTGGCTGTAAAATGAGAGGGCGGCACTGGGGTCTCCAAGACTGTTTTGAGCTCCAGGCTATGGGGACTAAACTCGGGCACAAAATACAGCAAGACAGAGGCAACTTTCTTCAAAGGAGAACGTTTTTCTGACATTTTCACTTAATGATTTTATTCCCATTAGGGCACTTGGGGCAGCCTTTAAGGTTTCTTGAGACATAAATGAAAAAAAAAAATTGATGCATCCAAGTTAAGAGTTTTGAGGCTGAGTTACGCAATGATTCAGCACTCATTACAGTACTCGGATTTTCCTAGAGAAACTACCCAGAGGTAACAGCAGCTGCTCTTTCTAGTCTTTGCCCACGAACGCAAGGCTGAGACACTGGAGGGAATCTGGGTGTCCTGATGCATCGCTGAATGTAGAAGCCACTAGGAGGGGCCAACAAGACAGCTGTGGCAGCCGGACACTACACAGCGACGACAAAGAGTCGGGGCACCTCCCTGCCGCAGCACGGCGCGCCTTCAGTCACAGCTGCTGCACAGCTCCCCTCGGTGAGCATCCAGAAGCGGCTGAAGCTGGGACTGCCGTGGGGTCCAGTGGTTAAGAATCCACCTTGCAATGCAGGAAATGCAGGTTTGATTCCTGGTCGGGGAACTAAGCTCCCACGTGGCCCAGGGCAACAGAGCCCGAGATGAACACTTCTGGTTATCATCCTAATGAAACATTCAGTGATGTCCACAGCTGTTGACTTATAAGCACGTTCAGTGAGGACGGTCGTTACAGACTGCATGTTTGTGCCCTCTCAAAATTCACACTGAAACTCTAATCAGCAATGTGATACTAAGAGTACTGGGCTGTGGAACCTTTAGAAGGTAATTAGCTCAGAAGGGTGGAGCCCTCTTAAGGAGGATTAGTGCCTTTATAAGAGGTCAGAGAGTGAGCAGGTTCCTTTTCTGCGAGAGTACAAGGAGAGGAGAGCTGTCTGCAAACCCGGAAGTGGACCCTCAGCAGACACCAGCTCTGCCGGAACCTTGGTCTTGGGTTGTCAGCCTCCAGAACAATGAGAAACAAAAGCCTGTTGTTTAAACCAGCCAGGCAGTTACAGCAGCCCAAATAAGACCGAGGTTATTGTTTACAGTAGTGAAAAAGAAGAAGCAATGGACATGTCTTCAGGAATAGATTCCATGTATATTTAAATATATGCTGATATAATAGCATGCCTGGAAACACGCATCAGTATACATACATGCTATGATATCAATTCACAGGCCAGATATTTACCACATATATAAATCATGTATAATATAAATAACACACAAGTGTATTTATATATTATACAAGCCTATATATTTATTTGACAGATGTCAGTGTTATCAATATAAGCTTCCCGGGTAGCTCAAACAGTAAAGAATCCACCTGCAATGCGGGAGACCTGGGTTCAATCCTTGTGTTTGGAAGAACCCTGAAGAAGGGCATGGCAACCCACTCCAGTACACTCCAGTATTCCTGCCTGGAGGATCCCCAAGGACAAAGGAGCCTGGTGGGCTACAGTCCACGGGGTTGCAAGGAGCTGGACGTGACTGAGGGACTGAAACACGGACAGTGTTATCAATACAGTGGGATGCCTGCTATACAGCCATTCAAACTTTTGAGGAAGAATATTTAGTGACTTAATAATAGTAACTAGTAATAGTTTCAGCTGAAGCTGAAACGCCAATACTTTGGCCACCGATGCAAAGAACTGACTCACTGGAAAAGACCCTGATGCTGAGAAAGATTGAAGACGGAAAGAGAAAAGGACAACAGAGGATGAGATGGTTGGATGGCATCACTGAGTCAATGGACATGAGTTTGAGTGAACTCCGGGAGTTGGTGATGGACAGGGAGGCCTGGCGTGCTGCAGTCCGTGGGGTCACAGAGTCAGACACGACTGAGAGACTGAACTGAACAGTAACTAACATTTACTGAACCCTAATTATTGCTCTATGTGTATTACCTCATTTAACTCTCATATTATAACTGTGATAAAATACATGTTGTTTATAGATGAGAATGCTGAAGCACAGGGAGGGAAGTAACTTGTTCAAAACCACCTCGTTAATAAATGACAAGCCCAGAAATATATCGATTAATTTATGTTTAAGTAAAAAATAAGGTATATAACAATACGTGTAGTTTTATCTCATTTTTATTGCTATAGTTTTAACTTTTTTCAAAACATGTCTTTGCACATATCCGTAAGACATAGCAGCTCACACATACAGACACAACACGCACCGCCTCTTCAGAGCGCAGTGGTGGGACTGAGACTGCGTGTTTCTTCCTTTCAGCTAATACGTGTCGAACGGGTCTGCACACGGCAGGCACAGGCTCTTTTCTCAGCACGTGCTCACTGGCTGCACCAGCTCTTCCTCGCAGCATGTTATCTTTTACTCGTGGCCTGTGGGATCTCGGTCCCTGACCAGGGATCGAGCCTGGGCACCCCTGTACCGGGAGCCCCACCCACTGGACCCCAGGGAAGTCTCACAGGGCGCAGGATCTTCGCCTTCACTAGCCCGTGGGGCGCTGCCTTATCCGGGGGTGGGTCCACTCAGCGCAGCACAGGGGGCTGCTGTCTGCATGCGCCTCGGGCCCTCCGCAGAGCCCGGTGAGCGCCGTCCTCGCCAGGACCACGCGCCAGCTGTCTGCAGGCTCCTCGGGCCCTCCGCAGAGCCTGGCGAGCGCCGCCGTCCTCAGGGCCACGCGCCAGCTGTCTGCAGGCTCCTCGGGCCCTGTGCAGAGCCTGGCGAGCGCCGTCGTCCCC
>SJXQ01007542.1:131024-150710 GCA_006408695.1 Aepyceros melampus
CCGTCAAGGGCCTGGGCAGCTGGGGGAGGGCCCCCTTAACGTGACACTAGAAGTTACAGGACCAGGGAGGGCCTCTGCGCCTACCACACAGAGATCTGTGTAACAGGAAGCTTGGGAAGATTAGATACTTGCATATCAGACAATCTTGTGTTAGGTTGAATAATTTTACGATAAACATAAGGAATTTGAGAAGGCTGCCTACGTTTCTGTATCAATGCTGTCATAGCAAGTGGTATGACTATAACTCAGTTCACTAAATAGCTTTGACAATGTCTACTGTCTAAAGTTTCTTTAATGAATGTAGGAAATTTTGCAACACGCATTTTTAAATAAAAAAATAATCTGGGGGGGCAATATAGGGGGGTGGGCAGTACCAAACCGTCGCATGTAAGACAGGCTCAAGGATGCACTGTAAACACAACGGACGCAGCCAGTATCTCACAGCAATTGTAAATGCAAAGTTACCTTCTAAAAATTAGACAAAAATTTTTAAAGCTTTAAAGAATCAAAAAAATTTTCCAAATATTTAAAAAATATTTTGGGAGCATTCATTCATTTAATGACTATTTGGGAGCTGGCCACAAAGGAGAAGAGACAGGATCCACAGGCTGCCAGTCTGCGGCGTCCTCTGCCCCCTGCAAGCAGGCCCCTGGGCGCCCTGCCTCCCCCGCTCTTCTCTGCCTCTCAGGGCTGCTCCAGGCCAACGCGAGCACACTCTTCTCTGGGCAAAGCTGCAGTATTCTGACGCCCACGATAGTTTATACTTACCAGGAGCTCCTTCTGTGCCCAGCACTCTGCCTTCCTCAGCGCTTACTCCTTCACATGGCACAACACAATGCTCCTCTCACTTTGAAGCTGAAAAGCACTCAGACTTCGAGCGCTGGGCCACTCACCCGCCCAGGCGGACCCGCCCCAGAGCCTGCCTCTCCTCAACCGCTGACCACCCCCGCCGCGCCCACCCCAAGCTTCGGATACGGCCCATGCGGGCTGGCGGGGGACGTCCTCAGGGGAGACGTTGGTCCGGTATTCCCGAGGAGCAGCGGTTCAAGGCACGGCTCATCAGCCCCGTGTGTGCCTGGCACCCCTGCTTCCTGGTTTGTGGCAGAAACAACCCCAAACAATGGTGCCCCCTCTGTGCACCCCCACACCTCATCTCAAAGTCCTGCCTCCCCGCTGCCCACTCCCACGCCCTCACCACCGCTGTCTAAACAAGCTGGGGCCTGAATGGGGACAGCCGCGTGGACACCGAGTGGCAGAGACTTACTGTTTCAAAATCCAGTTTTTCTCTGGAATCCAGCCCCTTCCTTTTCTTTCATCTCAGCTGCCTCTGCTAGGCCCTCACTGTCACCAGCCTGCAGATGGCCACCACTCACCCAAGTCACATTCCAGCCCTCCACCGGCTCCACGCTGACCAGGAGACAATGCCCAGCCTGCTGCCCCGCAAGCAAGGATCTCAGCGGCCCAGCCCCTGCCAGCCTTCCCAGCTCCATCGCGCATCTCCACTCTGCCCCTCGCTAATCTCACCTTGCCACAGACCCAGCCCCAGGCTCCACCTGCAACGCACTTCTGCACTCCTCCGGGGAAACCCACAGCGGTGGGCAGAGGCTGGGTACAGTCAGGGAGACGGCTGTTAAACACAGCGCGAGCGCTAAGGCCATCCCAAGAGAGTGAGGGGACGCTGCTGGGAGAGGGAAGATGTCTTCCTGTGGCTTGAAGAGTGAGAAGGCATTCACTGGGCTGAGAAAAGCAGCGGGGGATTCCAACATCAAAGGCTGAGAAAGGGCCTTTGTAAACGGGGAAGGGATCTGTGCTGTGCAAATGTTACTCACGGATATGGCCAGAGGACTTGGCTTCCCATCAGGTCAGAGCTGGGACCCAGGTGTGGCTCCATCACTCAGCCCCCAGCTTCTCTAGGCAGCTGTAGAGAGGACGTGGGGGTAGGGAGAGGGGAGAGACGGGACCCCCAGATGCGGTGCGGGGGCGCACAGAGCAGGTATCACTGTTTGGGGGTTTGTTCCGACACAAACCAGGAAGCAGGGCTCTAGCACACACGGGGCTGGGGTGCCACGCTGTGAACCCCGGGTCTATCCCCGGACCCAGTGCACACACAGAGAATGGAGCCGCTCTGCGGTGGGCAGAGGCTGGGTACAGTCAGGGAGACGGCTGTTAAACACAGCGCGAGCGCTAAGGCCATCCCAAGAGAGTGAGGGGACGCTGCTGGGAGAGGGAAGATGTCTTCCTGTGGCTTGAAGAGTGAGAAGGCATTCACTGGGCTGAGAAAAGCAGCGGGGGATTCCAACATCAAAGGCTGAGAAAGGGCCTTTGTAAACGGGGAAGGGATCTGTGCTGTGCAAATGTTACTCACGGATATGGCCAGAGGACTTGGCTTCCCATCAGGTCAGAGCTGGGACCCAGGTGTGGCTCCATCACTCAGCCCCCAGCTTCTCTAGGCAGCTGTAGAGAGGACGTGGGGGTAGGGAGAGGGGAGAGACGGGACCCCCAGACGCGGTGCGGGGGCGCACAGAGCAGGTATCACTGTTTGGGGGTTTGTTCCGACACAAACCAGGAAGCAGGGCTCTAGGCACACACGGGGCTGGGGTGCCACGCTGTGAACCCCGGGTCTATCCCCGGACCCAGTGCACACACAGAGAATGGAGCCGCTCAAGATGCTGAGCTGGCATTCCTGTTGGGCTTCCCTGATACCTCAGCTGGTACAGAATTCGCCTGCACTGCAGAAGACCCCGGTTTGATTTCTGGGCTGGGAAGCTCTGCTGGAGACCTTCCCGACCCAGGCCACCTGTTCCAGTATTCTGGCCTGGAGTGTTTCTCTAGATTACTGACATAGTTTTAAAATCAAATACAGAATTCCCTGGCAGTCTGGTGGTTAGATCCTGTGTTTTCACTGTCAAGGGCGTGGGTTCAATCCTTGATCGGGGAAGTAGGATCCCACAAGCTGTGCAGTGCAGCCAAAAAAATAAAAATTATAAAATACCTTCAAAACCTAGGACATTACTCTTGGGAAATTATTCAAAGTAATTAAATTAATAATTATTAATTAATAATTAAATCAAGTATCCAAGAGAAGAATAATTTTAATGACTTCATGGGCTATCTCGGGGTGTGACCAAGTGCTGCCTGAACAATCACAGCTGTGAAGGAGGTAGTGCAGAAGGGCTTTCCTGGTGGCCCAGCGGTAAAGCTCCTGCCTGTAACACAGGAGCTGCAGGAGATGTGGGCCCAGTCCCTGAGTCAGCAACGTCCCTGCAGGACGGCGTGACAACCCACAGCAGTGCTCTTGCCTGGGAAATCTCACGGACAGAGGAGCCTGGTGGGCTACAGTCCATGGCGTCGCAGAGAGTCGGGCACGACTGAGGTGAGTGAGCACTCACACGAGAAATGCTTGCATCTTAAGTGAAGGAGCAGACCACGACAGCATACAGATATCACGCTTATCAGGGAATCCAGAAGCTATAAAAGCAAAGATATGCATACCTGACTACTTGACATTCTAAGCTTTAAGACAAAAAACACTTTAAAAGTTAGAAGACAAAGGATAGAGCAGGGAAAAATGATACTATCTACAACAAAAGTTAAGATCTGTAGTAAACAACAGAGTTTCTACAAATTAAAATCCAATAGAAAAATGAGTAGTGGTCTGACAGACAATCCATAAAAGAGAAAATGCAAGAAGCACAACCCCAGAGCTTCCCTGGCGGCTCAGGGGTAAAGAAACCTCCTGCCAAGTAACCCTAACCCTGATCTGGGCAGATCCCACACGCTGGGGACCGACTAAGACCCCACGGCACCACCACTGAGCCGGCACTCTGAAGCCCAAGCCCCACACGGAGCCAGCACCACCGCAGAGCGAGCGCCCCCGAGCCCGCGCTCCGCCACAGGAGAGGCTCACACGCTGCAGCTCCCGCAACGAGGACCCAGCACAGCCACAAACAAATAAACAAACGAAAGCAAAAGAAGCACACTCTCGGCACTCAAGGAAATGAAACTCAGGCAGCAACAACAGCCTCATTTTCATCTGAGGAGTTGGCAAAAACCAAAAAGAGTAACACCCAGTGCCTGTAGAGATTCGGAGAGAAAGACATTCCTGTTCATTGCTGGTAGGAACGTGGCCAGCTGTGACTTTTCTGGAAAGGAACTTGGTTCTTTGAAAACCACACTTGAAGGCAAAAAAGAAGAAACTTCTGACATGAGCTATGAGGCGGATGAGTGTCCAGGATGTTGGACCAAGTGGACAAGCCAGAGCTGGGCGAGACACGCAGGGGATCCCAGGCACATGGAGCTCCAGAGCTGGGCGAGACACGCGGGGGATCCCAGGCGCGTGGAGCTCCAGAGCCGGGCGAGACACACGGGGGATCCCAGGCGTGCGGAGCTCCAGAGCTGGGCGAGACACGCGGGGATCCCAGGCGCGCGGAGCTCCAGAGCTGGGCAAGACACACCGGGATCCCAGGCACATGGAGCTCCAGAGCTGGGCGAGACACGCAGGGGATCCCAGGCGTGCGGAGCTCCAGAGCTGGGTGAGACACGCGGGGATCCCAGGCACATGGAGCTCCAGAGCTGGGCGAGACACGCGGGGGATCCCAGGCGCGTGGAGCTCCAGGAAGGGGAAACCCTCCTGGGCAGTGGGGGGTGGCGCGCCTGCAGAGGTGCGAGAGGGCCGTTTCAGGGGCTGGAAAGGTTTGTGCCTGAGTTGTGTTGGTGGTGACACTGCTGACTATACTCATCAAACCTCACTGACTCTACAGTTAAATGGGAGCATTTGAGCGCATGGCCGTGACGGCTGCAAAAAGTTGATTTAAAATTTTAAAATACAAATATATATGTTATTTTATCTTGCAAATCCCATTTTGGATAAGCAGGCCTACAGATATAAAAGTACCCGTATAGGAGAACATATGCCGGTGGGTGTTTTATCGCAACGTTTCTTAGAGATAGAAAAACTATGGTGATGGAGATATTTGTCATCAGGGAAATTAATGAATAAATTACAATACATCCTTAACGTAAAATGAACCCACCTGAAAGAATAAGCTAGTGTCCTTTGGTCTTGAGGGATATGCATGTTATGGTAAAGGCTGTCAAGACACGCGCATAGGGCTCCGCACGTGCATAGGGCTCCGTTTTTGTTGAAAATAAAAGCATATATTTTAAAACATGGTCTGTATATCTGAAAGGCAGGAAAAATATGCGCTGAGCACACTCGGCTGTTAGCATTTATCACTTCAGGGGATGGGACTGGAGTAGGGCGTAGGGCATATATGATTTTCCTTTCACAAAATTTTGAATTATTTCAGTTGTAAAAATCAGCATGAATTACTTTTGTAATTCTTTCAAGTCTTAAACAAAGTTTAAGAAAAAAGTAATTAAGAGTATAGGGAATCACTAAGTGTTTTATAATATAAAATAGGATAAAAACAATAAATTGAATTCGTGCTTTTATTACTAGTGGAAAAAATGAAATATGCATGTGGATAAGGATTTGTAAGAACTCAAAATAGGTTTTTAAGAGTTTTGTAGAGTGTAGGAGTATACGTTTTTTTATAAACCTGTGAATGCTTGTGGGCAACACCCAGAATAGCTCTATTATATAAAATATGCTAAATACAGACGCAGTGAACAAAGCATAGACAGAAAATGCAAAAATTAAAGTGCTTCAGTAAGGATGGCAGGTTTGTGAAAATTTTTTTTCTCTTTCCCCAAACTGTATGTAATATTACAACACCTTAGAATAAAGAGTACCCCTTCCTCTCTGAGAAGCGAGGTACTCTTTTATGGAATTGTTAACATTAGGCGAAAAGACAACACAAATGTTATCAGCGTTGTCAACATAAACCCCTGTAGGGACAAGGACTAGAAAGAAGGCTGAGATGTCTGAGGTTTCTAACTCCTATTTCCTTTACTATTATTGCAAAAACTGCAAATAAAGAGTAGGGGAAAGCCATCTGCAGTGACATGGACAGACTGAGAGGATCACACTAAGTGAAGTCAGTCAGACAAGGACAAACAGCCTATGACGTCACCGGCTTGGGTAACCACCCTCCCGAAACAACAGTACAAATGAATCTATACACAAAACAGATACGGACGCACAGACACAGGAAGCCCATTGTGGCTGCCAAGGGGAAGGTGGAGGGAGCTTGGGATGAGCACACCCTCACCAGCCAGCAGGGGCGCCCCGCGCGGCACAGGAGACCCTGGCCCGCGTCTGCTGACGACCTACAAGAGGGGAGAGCCTGGAAAAGCAGATTTCTGCACTGTGACCCCAGCGCTCCGCTGTGCAGCTGAGCCCGACAACACTGCTAGTTTCAAACTCGACTGCTCTTTAATAAAATAGAGAAAAGAATCCAGGGAAAACTTTTATTCTGTGTTTTCCTAGTTGCCAGAGGCTCTATCTTCTTTATTCAATATAAACATCTTTTAAATACTAGCTGATTGGGAAATCCCTAAAACACATTATCTCAAGCCGCTGACCTGCGGAAAGCAAATGGGGTGGCGGGGAGGCTGTGATCCATATTCCCTCTCACTGAGGGTCAACCCTGCTGGGTTCCAGCCCCACCTATGGCAGGGGGTCGCTGGGACCTGTGGAGGAGACACCGAGCTGGTCTGAAGCAGGCTGTCCCAGGAAGGAGGCCCAGGCCTCCCCTGGCAGCCTCCTCCGAGTTCTCGGGGGATGTTTGTGCCATGTCTAAATGACCCAAGCGGTCGCCTGCCCCGCAACTCAGAAACACAAGCGCAATCCTAGACTTGACATGGTTTAAATCAGCTGGACCAGGGGCCTCTAGGGTTGGGAGAGGCTCTAGCCACTTCTGATTTCTGATAGGAAGGAAGATCAAGTCAGGGTTCCAAATTGTGATGTATTTTAAACGTTTAGATAATTAACACTTTCAAAACCACACACATTGCATTTTTAATGGGGCTAAAGGTGACTACAGAATTAGATATACATATAAACGTAACTACGTGTGTGTAGATATATGGATGGAGATGCACGTATTTCCTCTTTGGGAAGTAGAGATGTATTTTAAAGTCAGGAAAAAGGACGAGTTTGTTTGATTTTTGATCGTGCCACACAGTTTGTGGGATCTTAGTTCCCCACCCAGGGACTGACCCGGGGCCTGGCGGTGAAAAGGGTTAACTGTGTCCTAACCACTGCACTGCCAGGATATTTTGGAAAGTTTATTTTAAAATAATATATTAGTTACATTTTCAAATAAGACGTTGAATATTTTTTTCTTTGATCTCTAGCAACTGTTTCCAGCAAACAATATCTAAATTGAAAATAACAGATCCCATTGTTCATTTGAAAAAGTACAGCAGATACACAGGGAAATCCCTATACACACTGCGTAACATTCCCTCCGTATACACCTGCCGCTCAGGGTGTACACACTGCGTAACATTCCCTCCGTATACACCTGCCGCTCAGGGTGTACTCCAGGTGTACTGGTTTGACTAAGGAAGACAGAATTCAAAGTAATAGGATAAGCATTTTCTTTCAATCCTTCTCTTCTCCGGCTCACGGAGGCCCTTGTATGGAGATGGAGCTCTGGGAGAATGCGCAACCTGGCCACCTGCCCGGGGCAGGCCCGGCTGAGCAGCCTGCAGGAGCTGCAGGGGGTGGAGCCTGACTCAGGCTGGAATTGCAGCGCTGCTGTTTCCTGTGTGACTCTGAGCCTGCATCCTCCACAGGGAGACGGAGATAAGAAGTTAAATCCTGCACAGCTTGGGGGAAGGTGAACCAGATGCACAGGGCTGCTGAGCACAAGATTTAGCACGAAGGTTGCTCAAATGTTTGCTTCCTTGGACGGACTGGCCCGGGCTGGACGAAGGGATCACGTGGGATGATGTATGTGAAAACAAATGTTGGCTATAATTAGAAATGGGCAGCAGCGCCCTGGAGTCTGTGTCAAGACGGCTGGTCTGTGTGTAAGATGGTGGCAGTGGGAGGTTTGCACATTGCCTCCCAATGTCCGGCACAAGGGAGTTTAGCCTCCAACGCTAGGATATTTTTTAACTTCCTTCTGAGCGCCCCACCCTCTGACCTTCTGGCAGCCTCCAGAGCTTGATAGCTTCTTGACGGACTGGCCCGGGCTGGACGAAGGGATCACGTGGGATGATGTATGTGAAAACAAATGTTGGCTATAATTAGAAATGGGCAGCAGCGCCCTGGAGTCTGTGTCAAGACGGCTGGTCTGTGTGTAAGATGGTGGCAGTGGGAGGTTTGCACATTGCCTCCCAATGTCCGGCACAAGGGAGTTTAGCCTCCAACGCTAGGATATTTTTTAACTTCCTTCTGAGCGCCCCACCCTCTGACCTTCTGGCAGCCTCCAGAGCTTGATAGCTTCTCAGAATGGTTCTGGAAATGCAGAGGAGGGCAGGGAAGGGGCAGGATGGGCCAGGAACTACAGGTCACAGCTCCCGATGCGCGTCATACTTCCGGGTGCATTCAGAGGAGTGGAGAGGCCCGGCCTGCTCCCTTGGACCTTGCCTCCCTTTCCCGATAGTCCAGACGCCCTAGTCTACTATCCCTGAAACACGTCGAGCTGAGACTTGGTCAAGGTGCATTCCTGCCCCCTTCCTCCGCCCTTGGTTCCCTCCTCCTAGTACGTTTGCAACTGGATCTCCATGAGGTGGCTGCCTTCTCGTTTAAGTCTCAGCTAAGCTTCCTGCTTCAAGGAACGCCTCTCCTGATCCCTGTAGCTAAAGTACCCACCCTCAACCTCTACCGACTCTCTGCCCTGTTATGCTGTTTTCTCTACAGCGCTGGGCATCATCGGAAACTCTTATCTGCACGTGGACTTTCTGACAGCCCGCAGAAGCAAGAGCTCCCCTGTCTCGTCCACAGCAAACCCCCAGCATCTGCACTCCCGGAAATACTTGGTGAATGAACGAACGACTGAGACCCTTCACAGTGCCTTTCTAACTGAAAGGAGAGCTCCATCCTGGGTGGTCCATGGCAGCCTACTTACGTGGTACGCAGGGCTTTCCCTGGTCGTGGTGGGCCCACGCACTGGTGGGCTCCACTGACTGTCAGCCCTCTTGCTCACATGTACATTCCAGGATTGGACACATAACTAACTTGCTTTGGCCAGTGGGATGGTAGCAGATGGGCTGGGCACAGAGCCTTGATAAAGGTTTGGATGCTGGGGTCTGTCCTCCTGGGATACTGTCTCGTGAAGTCCCGAGTTTCTCTGGAAAGAGGTCCAGCTACTGTGATGACATGGAGGCACGAGTCATCCCCCTGTGCCAGCACCTCAGCTGAAGCCCCAGAAGCCTGACTGAAGATGCTCTCTGGAACCTTCCACCCCAGGAGACACCTGGCAGGGTGGAAGAACCACCCAGCTGAGCCCAGCCCAGGGTGCAGAGCCAGGGGAAATACTCAGTCGCGTTTTCAGCAAGCTTGACATGCTGACTTCAGCAGTAAGTAGCTGAAACACCAGTTTCCTTTCCATTCTGAATGGCTGTGTGAGTCCACAGCTCAGCAGCCGAGGAGGCAAAGGGCCGCAACACAGTTGGCTTCGCTTCTGCACTTAGCCCACATCCCACACAAGTCAGTCCAGAGTTCGTTGAGCAGTTTATTGAACGCTCCATGCTGATCTCTGTGCTACTTACGTGTGTGATGGAGACGGTGCTGGTTGGTTCCTCCACAATCTTTAGGGTCATGCCAGAGGCGTCAGTGGGTCCATCCCATGCCTTGTTCCCGACCACACAGCTTGTGCAAGGCTGTGGCAGCTGGGCCTGCCTGGGTGAGCCTCCTGCAGACGCTGCGGCCAGGCTGCCGCCCTCTCCTTGGGCCTCTCCTCCTGGACCCTTCACCCCGCACCCGCTGCTCTCCAGGAGAGCGAGCGAGAGAACAGGGTAGGTCTGCCTAAACTTGACCTTTATTCGTGTCTTAAAAAGAGACAAACCCTACTCTATACTGCCCTAAAACCTACATTTAAGTAGAAAGCCTTATTTTTTTCCCTTAGTTTTCCCTCTTGGACAGAATTAAGTAAATCCAAAGTGACAACACAGTTTATCTCAGATTAGAAGTTGTGATTGGTGGTTTGAAAGCAAAAAAAAAAGTCAATTAATTTTACAGTTAAAATGAATACATTAAAATCTCTTAAGGAAGGAAGGGGAATTGTTTTTATTATTAAAAAAGTCAAATGCAAAGACTAAAAATATTTAATAATCACTAAGCTGCCATGTTCACTTTACACGGGAGTGTGTGTGTGTGTGTGTGTGTTCCTCAAAGATCTGGAGGCAGTTTCAGTTCTCCTATCCAACCACCACAGCACTGTCACACCTAAAAACCAACCATCGTGAGACACAGTCTTTGCACATGGGGCTTGGGGAAAGAGAGCCCGCCTTTCTCTGCACTTCTTATCTGAGAGCACAGGCTAGCTGGGCAGGGTGCAAGGCCAAGTGTGGGAGGAGGCAAGGGGAGCGCTTTCGGATCCGCGAGGCCAGGCAAAGGCGTGGAGCTGCTGGGCTTCAGCACCGGGTTTAAAACCATTTATGGGAGCACCCTGGTTCCTGGATTCTGAGCGCCAGTGCTGAACTGCCTGTGCGTGAGCAAGCCCCAGGCAGACGTGCCCCTCAGCAGTGTGGAAATGGCAGGAAAAACGGAATCGAGCAGGTCTTTGAGAGACAAAACAAACTTGTAGCCACGAGTCAAGCATGAGAGGAAACAAAAGATTCATTGCAAACAATTTCTGTGGTGAAGGAACCCAGGCCTTCCCAGGGGGGCAGTGTGGGTGGGGACAGCTGGACTGAGACAGGAAGTGGGGCTCAGGCAGGGGATTCCTGGCTGGATCGAGTGTGCTGAAGGAGCACCTCGCTTCCCACCTCTGCTGGCTGCGGGCGCCTCCTGGCCAGGAAGGCTTCTGCACAGTCTCTCTGCCTCCCTGCAGCCCTGCCTCCTTTCCTCCACCCCCTGGCTCCGGCTCCCCCAACAGGCTGTTTTCTTTATCTGCCCCTCATGGCCGTAATCCCTATAGAGCAGAGGCAGTATCTGCTTGCAGAGCAGCTCTCGGGCAGGGCCACACGGGGTGGGGTGGGTGGCCGTGGCTGGCGCACTGTCAGGCACCTTGAAACAGGCCCTGAGTAAACGGAGTCGGAGTCATTTCCTGGGGAGCCCCCGCCCTGGGAGGTGCCAGTGGGGGCAGGGCAGGCGGGAGGGGAGAACCCGGGCTCCTCCCCCTCGCTCCCTCTGCTGGGGGCGGTGCGAGCTGACAGCTCTCCCTGCATGCTCCAGGGCCCACCAGGCAGCCCCCAGGCCTGGGTCAGTCTGGAGAGGCCTGCGGTTGCCGCTGCTGGTTCCCGGGCTCCCTGCCTCCTGTGTCCCTTCCCAGCTCTTCAATCACCGTGAGACAATCTCCTTGTATTAAATTCTGTCTGTTCTAAATACCTACAGTGGTTTCAGTTTTCCTGGCTGGACTCTGACTGGTACATGTGTTAAATGTTCAGATCAAGTGTGCAGTAAAGGGAGAGCTCAGCACGCTTGGGAGGGCCAAACCCTGCACGTCCCACAGCAAGGACGGGTCTTGCCTGGCTCCTGGGAGGCAACATGCAGGCCCTTGCAACGTCCACATGGGCAGAGTGCCTTTGTGTGCCCGGGGCCCAGGGCCTCCCCAGACAGCTGATGCCAACCACGTGATGGACGGTAAACGCCTATTTTCACTTGCCTGGGGCCGTGGCTGGGGGATGGCTCCATGGCCAAGAATCCGCCTGCAACGCGGGAGATGCAGACCTGGGCTCAGTCCCTGGTTTGAGAAGATCCCCTGGAGGAGGCACAGCAACCCACTCCAGTATTCCTGCCAGGAGAACTCCATGGACAAAGGAGCCTGACAGGCCACAGTCCGTAGGCCACGAAGAGTCGTACACGGCTGAAGCAACTCAGCATGCACGCACGCACGCAGTGGAGACCGTGTGTCTGTGGTCAGCCATGGGGGTGCTCTCTGCTGATGAGACTGCCCTTCCACACAAACCCTGGACACTGGGGACTAGATGAGAGTCCCCGCTGGCCACACCTGTGCACGCCGTCACACACAGTCGCCGGGAGAACTAAGCGCTGTCTGCGGGTCTCCTGGGTCAGGACAGCCGGACAGCCACAGCTGGGAGCTCCCGCGCTCTGCTCTGTATACGCTTTCCTTTCCTGATTTTAATCTTTATTCTTCTACTAGAGTGAACTGTAACCATGAGTTGAACAGCTTTCCTGAATTATGAGTCCTTCTACCAAGTCACTGAGGCTGAGGGTAGTCCTGGAGACCTCCAACACACCGACTAAACAGGGAACGTTTCTCCCTCAGACAAAACGTCTAGGGCCCCAGAGCTCACGCAGTGTATCTGAACTGCATGCAGATCCCACTTGACTCCAAAGGCCTGGCCCCCATCACCACGCACCGCGGACTGCCGCTTGTAAGGACAGAGCAGGGGGAGGAGTGGAGGCGGGAGGACTGCTCGACCAGCCGCAGCAGCGCCTGCGCCTGCTGGGGCCCCTCCCGGCTCCCGTGTCAGCGCACCGAACAGGCAGCCACGTGCAGGCCAGGGAGGGACTGGGGAGGGTGCTGTGGCAGAGGCGCTCTCCTGCAGACAGGGAGACCAGGGGCAGGGACAGGGCTGACTCACCAGCCACCCGGCAAGGAGCTGGCGGCCTCTTCACGGGGCTCCACGCGCCGCGGACTGCCGCTTGTAAGGACAGAGCAGGGGGAGGAGTGGAGGCGGGAGGACTGCTCGACCAGCCGCAGCAGCGCCTGCGCCTGCTGGGGCCCCTCCCGGCTCCCGTGTCAGCGCACCGAACAGGCAGCCACGTGCAGGCCAGGGAGGGACTGGGGAGGGTGCTGTGGCAGAGGCGCTCTCCTGCAGACAAGGAGACCAGGGGCAGGGACAGGGCTGACTCACCAGCCACCCGGCAAGGAGCTGGCGGCCTCTTCATGGGGCATCTCGCCCAAATTGGGGGTGTCCTGGCTTCCGGATGGCAGTGGTGAAAAGTGAAAGTGAAAGTCACTCAGTTGTGTCTGACTCTTGCGACCCCACGGACTAAACAGTCCATGGAATTCCCCAGGCCAGAATACTGGAGTGGGCAGCCTTTCTCTCTCCAGGGGATCTTCCCGACCCAGGGACTGAACCTCCCACATTGTACGCAGATTCTTTACCAGCTAAGCCACAGGGAAGCCCAAGAATTCTGGAGCGGGCAGCCTATCCCTTCCCCAGCAGATCTTCCCAACCCAGGCATCAAACCGGGGTCTCCCGCACTGCAGGTGGATTCTTTACCAGCTGAGCCAATTAAAGCCAGAAACATGGCATCCTCTGGTGCCTTCCTTCCCCTTCCTCCACCTGCCACGCCCAGCTTGTGTGCCCAGTTGCCCAGCCGCGTCCAGCTCTGTGCGACCCCATGGTCTGCGGCCCGCCAGGCTCCTCTGTCCATGGGATTCTCCAGGCAGCAATACTGGAGTGGGCTGCCCTTTCCATCTCCAGGGGGGTCTTCCCTCCCCAGCGGTTGAGCCCGAGTCTCTGAGCCTCCTGCACTGGCAGGCGGATTCTTTACCCGAGTCTGCTCCCGAAACCTGTCTGTGAAGGCCCTCTGTCCTCGGCACCCCCGGCCCGCCCAAGCCCGCCCCCAGCGCCCCCTTGGCCCTTGCTCCGCTTGTGCTCGCCTGCTGGTCGCCTCCGGTCCCTCCAGTTCCATGTAAGGCGTGCTCCTTGTGAAGCCTGCCCCGCCCGCCTAGGGAGAGGCGGTCACCCCCTGGTTGTCCCCTTCCCTGGCAGCCTCCTCTGTTCTCACGTACAGGTTTCCCCACTTTCTCCGACAATCACAGCTAAGACCTGCTGGGCATTTACTGTGCGCTAAGACGCTGCTCAAAGCGTGTGACTTCGTATCAGCTCACTTGTGATCATTTACACTTCTGACTTTACAGCTAAGGAAACAAGTTTAAAAGCACTGCCTTGACAAGCCTGGTGCATGAGGAGGGCAGGGAGCCTGTCTGGGTTACTGCTGAGCCAGAAGCCAGGCATGCAGTCTGGCCCATAAATAGGAGCTCTGGGTGTATTTGCTGGAGAGAACAAGAAGCCTGCAGAAGGCCTGATGTGGAGAAGGGGAAGGAGGGAGTCGAGGCTAGAGCTCAGGCTCTGGGTGACGGTACCATGGGCTCAGGCTCTGGGTGACGGTACCATGGGCTCAGGCTCTGGGTGACGGTACCATGAGCTCAGGCTCTGGGTGATGGTACCATGGGCTCAGGCTCTGGGTGATGGTACCATGGGCTCAGGCTCTGGGTGATGGTACCATGAGCTCAGGCTCTGGGTGATGGTACCATGAGCTCAGGCTCTGGGTGATGGTACCATGGGCTCAGGCTCTGGGTGATGGTACCATGAGCTCAGGCTCTGGGTGATGGTACCATGGGCTCAGGCTCTGGGTGATGGTACCATGGGCTCAGGCTCTGGGTGATGGTACCATGGGCTCAGGCTCTGGGTGATGGTACCATGGGCTCAGGCTCTGGGTGATGGTACCATGAGCTCAGGCTCTGGGTGATGGTACCATGGGCTCAGGCTCTGGGTGATGGTACCATGAGCTCAGGCTCTGGGTGATGGTACCATGGGCTCAGGCTCTGGGTGATGGTACCATGGGCTCAGGCTCTGGGTGATGGTACCATGGGCTCAGGCTCTGGGTGATGGTACCATGGGCTCAGGCTCTGGGTGATGGTACCATGAGCTCAGGCTCTGGGTGATGGTACCATGGGCTCAGGCTCTGGGTGATGGTACCATGAGCTCAGGCTCTGGGTGATGGTACCATGGGCTCAGGCTCTGGGTGATGGTACCATGGGCTCAGGCTCTGGGTGATGGTACCATGGGCTCAGGCTCTGGGTGATGGTACCATGGGCTCAGGCTCTGGGTGATGGTACCATGAGCTCAGGCCTGGGTGATGGTACCATGGGCTCAGGCTCTGGGTGATGGTACCATGAGCTCAGGCTCTGGGTGATGGTACCATGGGCTCAGGCTCTGGGTGATGGTACCATGAGCTCAGGCTCTGGGTGATGGTACCATGGGCTCAGGCTCTGGGTGATGGTACCATGAGCTCAGGCTCTGGGTGATGGTACCATGGGCTCAGGCTCTGGGTGATGGTACCATGAGCTCAGGCTCTGGGTGATGGTACCATGGGCTCAGGCTCTGGGTGATGGTACCATGAGCTCAGGCTCTGGGTGATGGTACCATGGGCTCAGGCTCTGGGTGATGGTACCATGAGCTCAGGCTCTGGGTGATGGTACCATGGGCTCAGGCTCTGGGTGATGGTACCATGAGCTCAGGCTCTGGGTGATGGTACCATGGGCTCAGGCTCTGGGTGATGGTACCATGGGCTCAGGCTCTGGGTGATGGTACCATGAGCTCAGGCTCTGGGTGATGGTACCATGAGCTCAGGCTCTGGGTGATGGTACCATGGGCTCAGGCTCTGGGTGATGGTAACATGAGCTCAGGCTCTGGATGATGCAACTGGGTGGTACCATGGACAGAGGGAGGGCTCCCGGGGTGGCGCCAGTGGGAAAGAACCCGCCAGGCAGTGCAGGTGACATAGGAAACATGGGCAGGATCCCTGGGTTGGGAAGATCCCCTGGAGAAGGAAGGGCACAAAACCCACTCCAGTATTCTTGCCTGGAGAATCCCATGGACAGAGGGGCCTGGTGGGCTACAAGTCCACAGGGTCGCAGAGTCCGAGAGGACTGAAGCGACTCAGCATGAAGGCCCAAACGCTGAATAGAAGGGCAGAGGTCAGCCAGGTCAGCCGTTGCACAGACCCTCTGAACGTGGGCGGCGCCTGATCACGCAATCCTCCCTCCTAGGATGACAAAGGCGCGGTCACAGCACGCCTGCAGTCGGGTTAGGAACATTCTGACTTCCACCTCACGTGCCGTCTTGATGTACTGCCCTCCTGGGGTGCACACCTGAAGAACTGTGCTGACACAGGGAGAGGCCCGCGTGGCAAGGGCCTGAGTCTGCCCTTCCTCCTCGAGCCAACGGCCGACAACGGACTGAATCCTGGCAATGAAGACCTTTCCTCAGCCTTCATGTGAGACCCCTGCCCTTGCGCAGCCTCGTCAGAGACCCTGAGGCAGAGCGCCCGCTGAGCTAGGTCCAGACTCCCATCCACAGAAACCGAGAGATAAGAAAGGGATTTAAAACACAAAATTACCGCGGCAAAAAGTACGCAGTATAAACGGACCATCCTAGCTATCCCAAGTGTCCTGTTTGGCCCTGGTAACTACTGGCACAATACTGTATCACAGTTGCCTGGGACACCTTCTTTTTGCAACCAGAATCCTACCAACACTGACAGTAGCTCCCCCCGCCTCTCCCCAGACCCTGAAACTGCCGTCCCTGTGTGTCTCGGTGACTGTGATGGCTTTAGGGACCTATGGACGTGGAATCAGACAGTAGCCGTCCTTTGCGACTGCTTCATTTCAATGAGTGCGAGATCCTCCAGGCTCATCCAAGTGGCAGAGTGTATCAGAATTTCCTCTGTCTTAAGGCTGAGTAATATCGCCTGACGCTGGGAAAGATTGAGGGCAGGGGGAGAAGGGGCGACAGAGGATGAGATGGCTGGATGGCATCACCAACTTGATGGACAAGAATTTGATCTCCAAACATCTCCGAGACCCTGCTTTCCGTTTTTCTGGGTGTACACTGGAGATGGAACTGCTGGACCATATGGTGATTCTATGCTGAATTTGGGGGGAACCTCTGTATGTCTTCCTTCTCATATTTCCACCGAAGGAGCACAAGGGCTCCAGTTCCCCCACACCCTCACCAGTGCTAGTTGGTCTGTTCTTTCGATGCTGGTCATCCTAAGGGCACGAGCTGGCATCTCCTTAAACGGTGTTACTTAGGCAGCTAAGCTTTGGGTGACTTCTGTGCAGTGGTGAGTAATACACCATCTCACTGTGTGATTTCCAAGAATAGCCTGGTCCTGGTTTCCAATGGTGTCGGAAGACTGAGCCAGAGGAGGACTGAGACACAAGGGCCGCAGGGTCACCGGAGCGCCACAGCGGGGGCCTCAGGCAGAACAAGACCCCACGGACGGGGAGCAGCGGCGAGGCCGGCGGCAAAGCGATGGAGACTGGGACAAGGGCACGTCTGGGAGGAGCCGCCAGTGCGCCTTCTCTGGGTTGTCCACAGTCTTCCCTGGAGCAGAGACACGTGTAGGGAAGAGCGGTCCAGGGAGGGCTCACTCTCTTCGCGTGTCTAACGTGGGAAAGCATCGGCTGTGCGGAAATTACGGTGGCTCTGCGCAGGCCTGGGCAGTGGTCTGCGTCTCAGGCAATCCAGCCCGTGCCCTTCCTCCTCGGGCAGCAGCCTTTGGTCACGTCTTTTCTGGGCAGAGCACAATGTCCAGCAGGTCCCTAACGACGGCTAGGAAGACACAGCAGCCCCAGTGGCTGAACTTCCTGGGGTTTCCAAGTCCCGGGCCCTTCACAAGCCGCAGCAGGGTCACCCTCCAGAGAGGCGCCTGCGCTGAATCCCTGTGCATGAGTGTGCCTTGTGGACGCTCCACGATACCATGCATGAGTGTTCGGCAGTTTGTGCAAAGGCAGACTTGTCCCAGGGCCTTTCTGACTACAGAATCTGGGCAGTCAGACACAGCCAGGGGTCAGCGGGCCCCGAGAGGCGGGCACGGGCCTCAGGGAGCTCCTGACGGACACTCCCTGTCAGTTTACTGAACTGTCACTATTCTCTCGCTGTCCTCCAGTCTGCGGGCAGGTGGAGATGTTCCCAACCCTTTCTCTTCACTGTCGCCAGCTCCTGGTGAGTCACGGAATGACCCAGCCCTGCCGCCCCTCCTGGAGGGTGAGCCTGCAGATGGCTGCTTCTCCTCCTGCCTTGCAATGACAAGAAAACTGTCTCTCGGGAAGCCTGAAGCCATGTTGTAGGCCTCTCAGGCTTACGGCTGCGGATCCAGAGACAACCAGGGTGGGTGTTAATTCTGTTTTCTGGGCACCAAGGGGGTCCAGGAGAAGCTGAACCACCTGACACTCCCAGTCCTGGGCACTTTTATCACACAAAACGAATACCAAGCTTTTCTCATGTACATTCATTTGACTTCAGATGTTATTTTTTTTCTTTTCAGTCAACCAAGGGATCAATCTGAAGGAGAGTCTTACTGCAGAGAAAGAATCAACACGGAGCTGCTCAGAGCAGGGCAGGAGTCTGTGCTCTGTCATTCATTCATTCCACTGCTATTTACTGGGCCCCTACTGTGCGCCAGGAACATGCCAGACTTGCCTTAGCAGCTGAAGGCAGAGAGATACAGTCAACAAGTGTGATGGCTAACTTTATATGTCAACTCGACTGGCCATGGGCAGCTGGGTATCTGCTCACTCATTACCTTGGTGTGGCTGTGATGATGCTGGGGATGAGACTACGTTCAAAGCACTAGACTGGGAAAAGAAGATGGCGCTCCTCCACGTGGTGGGCCTCGCCCGATCAGTTGAAGGCTTGTGTTTAAAAACAAAAAAATTCACTGAATAAGAGTGAGCTACACCTGCCTGACAGCCTTTCCAACTAAGATACCGGTTTTTTTTCTGCCTTTGTCCTCTAACTGAAATGTCAGCTCTTCCTGAGTCTTGAGGCTGCCAATGTTCAGACAGGAACCACACCATCAGCTCCCCAGCTCCTCAGACCTTTGGACTTGGGCTGGAACTAAGTCATCGGCTCCCCTGGGGCTCCAGACTGCTGAGCACCTTGCAGGTCTTGGGGCGTGCCCACTCCCATAACTGCATGAGCCAATTCCTCACAATAAACCTCCCTGTCTGTCTATATACACACACACTAACACATCCTATTATGTTTACCTTTCTGGAGAACTTTTACTACAAATGATCAACCCAGACAGTGATAAACTGCCACGAAGAAAGCAGAACACCACCATGCAAAAGAGAGGAGGTAAGACTTCAGCTACAGAGGTTTGGAACGCTGCTCTGAGGCGGCGGCCTTTCAGCTGACTGCACAGGCGACACAGCCACTTACACGCTGTGGGCGCGAGCTGGGCAGAGGCCTTGCCTGCAGGGCGGGCCACAGAGAGTGGGGGGAACAGGAAGAATCCCAGCGAGGCGGGAGCAGGGCAGGACGCAGAGTGTTAGGGCCTCAGACTTCAGGGAGCAGTTTGCATTTTATTCTCAGGTGAGGGGCAGCCTCTGGACGCTCTTAAGAAGATGTTAACCCTCTGGCTCCTTTGTGATCTTGAGCAAATGAGTGTGCCTCTCTGAGCTTCAGTTTCCTGGTGGTGTTGTTAGGATCAAATGAGATAACACAAGAGAATGACTTAGTGCTGTGTCTGGCATTAAGAAACGGCTCAGGAAGTGTCGGTTTCTCTGGCTTGCCATTCACCGTGGGTTCTGACTGTAAATGTTGACGCTGGAACAAGCTGGGGAAGTAAAAGTGACATGAACTTTCTGGGAACGGAGGCAAAATGTATACCAGAGACACTCATCGTGTGTCGCTTACACGTGGAGCGACTGGAGCCAGGTGAACCCTGAGCTGTGGGGTCAGACAGACTTGGGCTCACACTCTGGCGCTTCCGCCGCCTCCCCCAGGCGAGTTTTGGCAAATCTTCAAATCCTGAGAGGCTTGGTGACCTCGGGAAACGGGGACTGTGAGAATTAAATTAGACAGCTTGAGCAGATCATAGCTATACCCGTCAGA
>SJXQ01007542.1:206802-220260 GCA_006408695.1 Aepyceros melampus
GGTGCCCCTCCTCCTGCCCACCACTGCCCACCCCCCACCCCCCCTCTTCCTCCCCACCAGAGGCCTTTGAAGAGGAGAGTGGGAGCTTGTTGCTTTCCCACTCAGGGTACCGCCCCTGGGCACAGCATCCGGGCCCTGCTGACCTCTTCGACTTTATATCCCCGGCTCATCTGCCCTCCCTTCCACAGCCCGCTTCCCACCCCAGCTCCTTCAACCCTGGTCATCCCAATTTCTTCTCTCATTAAGTTTTCTCTAGCTAAATTATCTTCTGCTTTAACATCTGCCGCCAAGACCCCTCTGTCCTGTGTAGCCTCGAATATGAGACTCTAGAAGGGGCTTTAACTGCTATTTCAGAAGATAGGTGCATGGGGACCCACTTGTGAAAATGAAGAGGCCAGCAAAGCCCACCAGACCACACCCTCTCCTAACTCGAGAGCCTAACATCACAGCTCCACTCCTCCCCTCTCGTCAGCCGCTGCTTCTTGAAGGAGGTGCCCCCTGAATGCTTTGGGAGCATCCTCCATGGGTTCAGGGGAAGGGAACCCCTGGGACCTGAAGAAGCTGAGGTACCAGGTGCAGGGAAGGGGCCAAGCCCACCCGGGGTTTCTGGGTTGTGCTCCAAGTCTTATTCCCAGTCCAGTGCTCCTGCCCTTCCTCACCTCTCATCCGGCCAGTTAGCTGGGGTGGGGAAGGGATGGGGAGGCCAGGCCAGGCCGGGCCCTTGGATGAGGACGGACATTGGCCATGTGCCCGCCTTGTCTGGGTGAGAAGGCTGTCCTTTGGGGCCAGGCCCCAGAACCTGGGAACATCGGGAGGGGACCCGGGGGAGAGCCTGAACTGTCTCCTGGCCTCTGAGCTCACCCTGGACTTGTCCACCAGGCACTACCAGCCCCAGAAGACGGAGAACGCCTCCGAGTGGGCCTCCCTGTGGCCAGATCCTCACGAAGCCACCGTTTTCTCAGAGCCCTCACTGGGCCCCATCAGGTCCTGCCCATCCCTCCTTAAACTTAAACCCTCAGGCTGCTTCCCATCGCACTTAGAATCAAATCCAAGCATGCTGCCTTGGTGTCCTGCCCTGCACCGCGTCCCCCACCCGCCCCTCCACTTGGGGCTTTTGTGCTGGTGAGCCCTCCTTCACCTCCCAGTCTTGCCAATCAGGTGAATACCACCTCCTCCGGGAAGCCCTCCCTGAGCACCCCATCTGAAGTAGGGCCATCCACCCCCCCACCTTCTTTCCCGTTTCCAGGTTTTTTTCTTCAAAGCACTGGTCGCTACTGTAGCTTCTGCATGCATAGCCTAAGCCTCTCTTCCCCACCCAGCTTCCGCTCGTCTGGCTGTGGGTCACTGGATCCTTCGTAGGCGGCACACAGTAGGTGCTCAGTAAAAGTTTGTGTGAATCAATGAGGAGAAAGCGCCCTGACTAGGGGGGGCTCGGGGATGTGGCCCGTCCTCTCGGCCCGGTACTGGCTGCTTGTCTGGAGAGTGCGAGGAGCTGGGCAGCATCTCCTGCCACACACACCCTGCGAGGGGCAGGCGCGGGCCCAGGCGAGGAAGGAGCACTTCCAGCGGGACGCTTGCGGCCTGGAGCCCGGGCGGGCGCTCCGAGGACTTGGGGCAGCCCTCCGTGCGGGCAGCGGGGAGGTCCTCGGCAAGCACGGTCATCACCCCGGAGAGGGCAGCGGCCGCGGCCGGGGCGGCCGGCGGAGNGGAGACCGCGCGCGCCTCCCAGCGGGCCTCCCGCGGCGCGGGCGCGCGTCCCCGCGGCCGTCTCCATGGAGACCGCGCGCGCCTCCCAGCGGGCCTCCCGCGGCGCGGGCGCGCGTCCCCGCGGCCGTCTCCATGGAGACCGCGCGCGCCTCCCAGCGGGCCTCCCGCGGCGCGGGCGCGCGTCCCCGCGGCCGTCTCCATGGAGACCGCGCGCGCCTCCCAGCGGGCCTCCCGCGGCGCGGGCGCGCGTCCCCGCGGCCGTCTCCATGGAGACCGCGCGCGCCTCCCAGCGGGCCTCCCGCGGCGCGGGCGCGCGTCCCCGCGGCCGTCTCCATGGAGACCGCGCGCGCCTCCCAGCGGGCCTCCCGCGGCGCGGGCGCGCGTCCCCGCGGCCGTCTCCATGGAGACCGCGCGCGCCTCCCAGCGGGCCTCCCGCGGCGCGGGCGCGCGTCCCCGCGGCCGTCTCCATGGAGACCGCGCGCGCCTCCCAGCGGGCCTCCCGCGGCGCGGGCGCGCGTCCCCGCGGCCGTCTCCATGGAGACCGCGCGCGCCTCCCAGCGGGCCTCCCGCGGCGCGGGCGCGCGTCCCCGCGGCCGTCTCCATGGAGACCGCGCGCGCCTCCCAGCGGGCCTCCCGCGGCGCGGGCGCGCGTCCCCGCGGCCGTCTCCATGGAGACCGCGCGCGCCTCCCAGCGGGCCTCCCGCGGCGCGGGCGCGCGTCCCCGCGGCCGTCTCCATGGAGACCGCGCGCGCCTCCCAGCGGGCCTCCCGCGGCGCGGGCGCGCGTCCCCGCGGCCGTCTCCATGGAGACCGCGCGCGCCTCCCAGCGGGCCTCCCGCGGCGCGGGCGCGCGTCCCCGCGGCCGTCTCCATGGAGACCGCGCGCGCCTCCCAGCGGGCCTCCCGCGGCGCGGGCGCGCGTCCCCGCGGCCGTCTCCATGGAGACCGCGCGCGCCTCCCAGCGGGCCTCCCGCGGCGCGGGCGCGCGTCCCCGCGGCCGTCTCCATGGAGACCGCGCGCGCCTCCCAGCGGGCCTCCCGCGGCGCGGGCGCGCGTCCCCGCGGCCGTCTCCATGGAGACCGCGCGCGCCTCCCAGCGGGCCTCCCGCGGCGCGGGCGCGCGTCCCCGCGGCCGTCTCCATGGAGACCGCGCGCGCCTCCCAGCGGGCCTCCCGCGGCGCGGGCGCGCGTCCCCGCGGCCGTCTCCATGGAGACCGCGCGCGCCTCCCAACGGGCCTCCCGCGGCGCGGGCGCGCGTCCCCGCGGCCGTCTCCATGGAGACCGCGCGCGCCTCCCAGCGGGCCTCCCGCGGCGCGGGCGCGCGCCCTGGGCGGGGCCGGCCCGGGGAGGGGCCTCGGGGCCTCCGGGGCGACGCGGGCTCGCCAGGCCGCCGAGGGAGCATCCCTGGGAAGGGCGCTGACCCAGAGCCGGCGATCTGGACCCTCGCTGGCGGCCGCTCGTGCAGGGCCGCTCTGGAGGCGGCTCTGCGGTGCGGGTCCGTGGGTCTCCCCGCCCTGGGCCGGCCGCCTGGGACCCGTCCTGCCGGCCCCCACCGCGGCCTCCGGGCTCTGCGGTCTCAGAGAGCAGCCTGGGCCCCGTCCCCCGGCCAGGAGACCAGCGCGGGCTCCTCTCAGGACACGCCTGCCGCCTGCACACCCGCAGACACGCGCGTAATGTCCACAGCCCCGTGCAGACTGGCCCAGCCGGAGACTGGCTTCTCCAGGCATCGGGGCAGGTGACAGCTGGCGCGCGCCTGACCTGCGGCCACTCCAGACGGCGGAGCTGGCTTCCAGAGTGACCTCTCGCCCGTCCTCACCGGCCTTCCCTGGTGCTGCCTTCAAGGACCTACAGTCGGCACCTGCTGGCCTTGGCCGGTTGGGAATCCGTGCCCCCAGCCCCTGTGGGGACCGTGGACCCGGGGACCAGGGCGTCACAGACTCGCCTGATGGTGACCCACCAGAGCTGCGTCCTCACGGCCCCCCGCCCCCAACACACCTCTGTGCCTTCTCCCTGCTCCTCATTCTGTCTGGATGCTTGTCTATTCACATTTTGTCCCAGGAAACCGAAAAACCCCACAAGAAAACCACAGACAAAAGCACCAATTGTTTCTATCCCAGGGTCCACAAACGTCCAGGCCTACTTGACCAGGTAGAAAATGCCGGTGACTGAGGTGGTTTGCAAGGCCTGGTGGGCCCATTAGGGGCAACTGAGAGCAGCCCTCGCCACTACGCCAGGCGGAGGGCAGGCTCAAGGCTGCAAAATCCTCTGAAGACACGGTCTTGTTTAGCATCTAATCTCTTGCGGTTTAAACGTTTGTTGTTTAGTCACTAAGCCGTGTCTGACTTTTTGTGACCCCAGGGACTGCAGCCCACCAGGCTCCTCTCGCAGGGGATTCTCCAGGCCAGAATACTGGAGTGGGTTGCCATGCCCTCCTCCAGGGGATCTTCCCGACCCAGGGATCAAAGCTACGTCTCCTGCAGTGCGTTCCTGACCACTGGCTGAGCTGCCTCGGAAGCTCTCAACTGTACCAGGTACTTGAGTGTTTGTATGTCCTGTAGACAGCACAGTCCGTCACCGTACACAGTTCCAGGATTTTTTCCCTTTTTTGTCCTGATGAGGACTTTTCAAGACCTACCCTCACTGTGAAAATGTATGGAGTCTGTAGTTAAATCCATTTCACCTGTAACCTGCCTTGACGCCTCAAGCTCATTTTAATCGTTGCTGCATAAAGAGCCGCGTACCCTCCACGCAGCTCAGAGCCTAAACAACACGTCTGCGCGAGTTTTCCTCCAGGACCTCGGCTTCAGCTGCACCTGGTGTGAGCTGAGCTGTGGGACCACGGCCCCTCCAACTGGGCCAGCACGGGTGTCCACAGGGTGACCTTTTGAAGCTGCAGACACCGGGACCTGGTTCCACCTGCGCAGACCCACGATGGGAGGCGATGCGCCCACCTTTCCCCACCACCTCTCCCTGCTTCTTATTCCTGATTCCATCATGCCCCAGCCTCTTGCCTGCTGGGAGGTTCATTCTCCTGTCTCTATGCTTGGCTGCCTTCTGAATAAACCCTCAAAGCTCGGCATCTCAGGCGTCTCCGTGGAGCGTGGGTTGCTCTGCGTCAGGTAAGACAGCTTGGTTCAGTGGCGTTAGCCGCTCTGCAGTATGCAGTTAGCTAAGTGTGATTAACGCCAGTCACCATCACGGGCGTTACAGTCCCAGGACCTGGAGGCCTGTGCCTTTCAACCCTTCACCCGTGTCACCCACCCCCATCCTCTACCTGTGGCAACATCCGGTCTGTTCTGTCTGTGAGTTTGGCTTATTTTTAAAATTTTATTTATGTAATTCATTATATTTTTCACTGCCCCAGTTGGCAGGCAGGATCTTAGTTCCCCAACCGGGGAAGGAAACTTGGTTCCCCAACCAGGTGGCCCCTGTGGTGGAAGCTCGGGAGTCCTAACCGCTGGGCGTCCAGGGAAGTCCCCTGCGGAAGCTTCAGGGCTGAATTCTTTGGAGTGCTTTTCTGCATCATTTGAGATGATCCCGTTGGGTCTTCATCTTCACCCTATAAACGTCGGGCACTGTAGACTCCGTAGATCGCATTCCAGGAGTAAACGCCACTCGGCCACAGTGTATAGCCTTTTCAGTATGCTCTAGCAGTTTCCTTTTCAGGGGAAAGAGGCAGGGAAGCGATCCCCTGAGAGGACTCAGGCAACCTGAGCGATGCCAGAGCTGGAGGGTCCTCTCGTCCCAAAAGGGACCTGGAGTGGGGGATGAAGCCAGCAGCCCCGGGACAAGACGACCCCCAAACAGCCCTTCCAGGGGTGGAGGTGTGACTGGGGGGAGAGGGAGGGCGCCTTTCTGGGCTGACAGCTGTGCTGGCTTCCCATGCAGACCCCACCGCGGTCGGTGGGGCTTTGCTCCCCTAAAGCTGGGGCTTTATTACACCCCTCACCTCTCCTCCTCCTCCCTGGACTCACTGTTAACCCACGGACTAGACAAGACCCTGAGTGGGGGACGGCATTCCAACGCCGGCTCCTTCCCCTGGAATTCCAGCAAAGCGATGAGTTCCCGGTGACAGGGACCCCTCCCGCCGCACCCCGAGAACCGAGGCAGGCCTCCGCTGGAGGAAGGAGGGTGGTGGGCCGGGCTGACACTCGCGTCTCTTCTGGATGCCGGGAAACCCAGTGGTCGGAGGGAAGCCGTCGGAGGGAAGCCGGGCAGGGCAGCCACATCAGCTCTAGGCACGCCAGGGCTCCGGCAGCACCGGCTTCCAGACACACGCTTCTTGGCTCACGCGAGCAGGCGCACGCGCAGAGACAGGCACGTGCGCTGGGGCCGCAACTAGGAGCCGCCGGAGAACTGGACTTTGCACATTTGAAAATGCTGGTGGGATGCACGTAGGGACAGTGGACCCACGAAATACGAGTAGGGGTGCCAGCTAGGGGTGGCGATCAGGAGAGCTAGCACGCGGTTGAGATGTTTCGGGTTTAAAGCTGTCTTTCGTTTTGGTTGCGCTGGGTCTTTGCTGCTGTGCAGGCTGCTCTCTGCTTGCGGCGACTGGGGGCTCCTCTCGTGGCGGAGCAGACGCTGTAGGCACCCGGGATGAGGAATGGTGGCACGTGAGCCGGGTTGCTCCGCAGCCTGTGGGATCTTAGTTCCTGGGCCAGGGATAGAAACCGCGTCCCCTGCATCGGCGGGCGGGTGCTCAACCACTGGGCGCCAGGGAGGTCCCGTCACCCCTTCTCTGTCCATCTGCCGGTGGTCGTTGAGGTCGTGTCCTGGTCTCGGCCGCCGCGGATCGTGCTGCGCTGAAGTTGTCTTCATCTTCATTCGAAACGATTTTGTTCCGTTGTGTGGCGACGGCTGTCTCATCAGTCTGCATCTTCAAAAAATCAACGCTGGTGAACTTCTGTGTCGGCGTGCGCGTGTCTTTTCACTCACGCCTCTGTTACTCACATGCCCAGGAGTGGGGGCTGGCTCGTGTATTAACAGCAGCTGCATTTCTGGTTTTCTCAGGAACTCCCATACTGCTCTCCACACTGGCTGCACCCATTTACACTTAGCTCTTGAGTCCATTTCGAGTATATTTTTGTATACGTCGTTAGGGAAGGTTTGGATTTCTTCTGCTTGCACACAGCTGTGAGCTTTCCGAGTGCCGTTTCTTGCCGAGGCTGTTTCCCTCCACTCTGTCTCCCCTCCCTTTCTCTGGAGTGGCTGGGCACAGGGCTGCGGGTTTATTCCTGCGCTTTCTATGCTGCCCCGTCTTTGTATGTTTCTCTTTCGGGCCAGGACCACTACTGTTTTGCTTACCACAGTGTTGTTCTGGGTTGGTCAAAATGTTCGTTTGTTTCTTTCTGTAAGACGGCTCTGGTAGTACTCAATTGTCTTCATTTGAAATGATTTTGTTCCGTATTGTATGGCGACAGCTGTCTCATCAGTATGCATTTCTAAAAAATCAAAACTGGTGAATTTTCGTGCAGCCACTTCAGGACTGAAGACGGGAGGGGAAGTAAACCGCATTTTCAGCCTCTTGACAGTGAAGTGAAAGTGGAGGTTAAAATACAGCTGAAGCTCATGGAGGGCTTGTGCAGCATATGGACCGAGTGCCGTGGCCGAAGGGTCAGAGCGCTTTGTGAAGCTTCCTGCTGCAGACTTCTCGCTGCACGATACCCCAGGGTTATCAGATGAAGGTGACAGCAATCAAATCGAGACACTGAGAACAACCGATGTTTATACCATGTGGGAGACAGCAGATATACTCCAAGTGTCCTAATGAAGTGTCTTGAATATTCATTGGAAGGACTGAAGCTGAAGCTGAAACTCCAATACTTCGGCCACCTGATGCGAAGAACTGACTCACTGGAAAAAGACCCTGATGCTGGGAAAGATGGAAAGTGGGAGGAGAAGGGGACGGCAGAGGATGAGATGGCTGGATGGCATCATTGACTCAATGGACAGGAGTTTGAGTAAACTCCAGGAGTTGGTGACGGACAGGGGGGCCTGGCGTGCTGCAGTCCATGGGGTCAACAAAGAGTCGGACACAACTGAGCGACTGAACTGATCCTAATCAAGCCTTGAAAATCACCTGCACCAGCTTGGTTATGGTCATCGCTTTGATGTTTGGGTTCCACATAAGTTAAGCGAGAAAAAAACCAACGTATTTGACCGTATTTCTGCAAGCGATTTCTACTGAAACACGATCAAGTGGGGAGTGAGAGAGCGATGAGAATGGCCTGGAGTTAGTGTCTGTGGTTGCACAACACTGGGGGGACCCTAAAGCTGCTGAACGGTGCACTTTTTAGGGGTGTGTGTACCATTTTATTCATGCCTAAATTGCACCATCAGACACTGAACTTAAATACATGCTGGCCATACGTTCAGATTGTTGAAACAAAGATGGACAGGCAGCTTCAAGGGTGCAGTGCATTGCGCTGTGCCCAGTGTAGTAAAGCGAGCCTCACCAGGGCTGGACAGCGGCATGCCTCATACGTCTGCTGGCAGTGAGTGTAGGGACAAGCCAGCACCTGGAGGAAAAGCCTGCTCAGGACTGAACAGAGGCCCTTGGCTGCTGTCAGAATCCGCAGTCAGACCTTCAGACTTGGACAAACCATGGCGTCTGTCCATGTACAAAACACCCCGGAGTCAGGCAGATGGGAGCTCAGCATAGATACTATGAGCTCGGCTCTGGCCTGTTAGGACTGGGGGGCAGGTCTGCAGCGAGCGCGGCTGGCTGGAGGTGGGACGTGTGCAACTCCAGTCTGGGGTCTGTGGTCACAAGAGCGTCCAGTCTAGAGATGGAACGCTGAGTGCTTTCTGCAGATCCCCCCGCCTCGCTAGCTCCCAGACAACTTCCTGGGACGCTCTTCTCAAACGCGAATTGCGTTCACCCCCTTCAAATGGGTGAACCCCCTGGTCTGTGGGAAAGAATGTGGCCTTGCCCAAGGGAGGCACCCCATGTCGTCCGTGGCAGGCGTGTCTGGCGGGGAAAGTCTGGCAGTGTGAGCTGGGGCCGGGTCGAGGGTCACGCCGTGTCCCGTGTGAGTTTTATGAGGGTGCACGCCGTCAGCTCCCCTGGGTGGACGACCAGGC
This sequence comes from Aepyceros melampus, assembly GCA_006408695.1. Lineage (NCBI taxonomy): Eukaryota > Metazoa > Chordata > Mammalia > Artiodactyla > Bovidae > Aepyceros > Aepyceros melampus. The sequence goes on from SJXQ01007542.1 coordinate 215,593, forward strand.
GTGAGGGGGCCTCCCCTGGCCCCCCACCCCATGCTCACGGCCATCAGCTCATCAGCCCAGGCCCCATCCTGACACGGAGGCCGAGATGCTCCGTGGGCCATCATCAGCCGTTAACGGAGCCCCAGGAAACACTGTGGACACCAGGGCTACTGGGAGCTACTCTGCGTAGTTGGTCCTTTCATCCCCTTAAACATAGCTTTTCCAGAGAAAAAGCTTTGAATTTTGATGGAGTCCAATTTATTGATTTTTTCCTTTTACAGAATATGCTTTTGGAGCCATGTTTAAGAGTTCTTCACCAAGCCTTAGGTCTTGAGTATTTTTTCTGTTTTTCCAAAGTGTCACAGTTTATCGTTACAGTTTCCTGGCTTTGCAGGTTGTGATTCAGCTGGAGTTAAGTTTCGCATCGCGCGCAGGGTTTAGGTGGTTCCTCCCTCGGGTAACGCGCTGTGAGCTTTGGCCACGTGACTGGACACTGTCTACGCTGTGAGATGGTCACCACCCTTCGTCACGTGCACCGTTTTTGTGATGAGAATGTTAAGGTCTGCTCTCACGGTGGCTTTACACATGCAGATTTCCGAACAGTCACCAGGCTGCGCGTGACCTGCCCAGGCCTGACTTTGCGCCCACGCTGCTCGCCGCGCTGGCCCTGGTTCCCGGGGCGCTCTCTGCTTCTGTGAACTCGGCTTTTTCCTGCTTGTTCTCTAGATTGCACACGTTCAGGCCATGGCCAAATCAGGGCAAGTCGCGTGGAGCGCACGCTCCTCCACGGTGAGAGACCGGTCAGGGTCAGGCTCAAGGCCAGTTTCAAGGTGAAGATCTGGTTTGAGGTTAAGGATGGAATCAACCAGAAATTAGGGTGAGACGCGATCACAGCGACTGTCTGGCGCTTGTTTCAAGGCCTGGGGGTGTCGGGGTCAGCATGAGCGCAACAGGGCTTGGCTGTTTCTCAAAAGGAACTTCCGCTTTGTTGGAACTGAGGTGAATGAAGACACACCAGTCAGGAGCCGCGTTAGGCATTCCCGACAAAGTAGAGGCTCAGCCCTAAGCCCCCCCTTTGTTCTGTAGGCGCGGACCCGGAATGAAGGAATTAGGCTTTGTGATTCTGACTTGTGTTTTCCTTTCCTCAGCTGAGTTGACTGAAGAGAGTATTAAGGTGCTTATTGTTTTTGAGAGGAGCATGAGAAGGCATAAAGCCTTCTGCAGCTGTGCTCAGAGAATAATTCATAAAGTTAGTCACTGACATTTGTTCAAGGACCTTTACAAGAAAGTGTTCCAGGGTGAGCATAGAGGCCGCAGCTTGAGGCCATGGGAGGGATTGCTATCTGAAGCCCATTTGTGAGAAAAGTGTGTATGGCAAAGGAGTTTGCTGAATTTAGGGCTTAGGAATAATTAAAATAGTCAGAAGCTAAAGATTTAAGGATTGCTGTAATGTTACAATATTCTACTATAGCTTATAGAAATTAGGGACTTTAGAGATGTTATTAGCTAGAAGCCCTAAGAAATAGTGAACTTAGGATACTCGGGGCAAACAGGATTTAGAAAGATAAGAATTAAACTGAGAGACGTGGTATGCAGCCCAGACGTTAGCATGAGTTACAGTGTCTCACAAGGATACATGAGAAAAAGCGGATAAGAGAATCGCTGAGGAAGGAACTCCTTTTGAGGGGCAACAATAATTTTTGGAGAAAAATAAATCTGGGTCAGTGGGAACTAAAAATACCAAACCTCTGACCTAATGCTTTTGTAAAAGTATAAAAGAGAATCATAAGCTTGAAATAAACAGGCAGTCCAAGAACAATGAGAGCCGGCCTGTTTCTCGCTGACACTGCGCACCCCTTCAGGTGGAATCCCCGGCTGCTGGAGCTGGACCCTGGCACACCACCACTCACGCGTCTCAATTCACATCCTTCCTGGAAGCAGAGCAAATTCAAAGGATCTAAGGAGCATGACAGGTAAGAATTTGCATTAGTGCAAACACTGCAAATCCCATTCTCTTCAAAAGCACATCTTACTCCTTGTTGGAGCAAACTTGCTGGTCTCACGAGCATGTGCAGTCTTGGTAGGAATATGGGAAGATATGCTGCACGGGTGGAGTTCAGTCCCCCTGCTTCTTACTGAGGATAAGCCACATCTAGGTGAGCGCAGCTGTGTGTACAGGACACAGCAAGACGGTGCTGGGCTGACGGGGCACTAAGGTGGATTAGTCCCAGGCTGGAGTTGTCGTCACGGTGGGTAGGGCTCAGCATAACTCCAAAGTCAGAATATAACAAGGTCAGGAGGAGGGTCGGATACAAGGTCATTTCAAGGGGCCCATGCTCAGGATGATCTGTCAGTGAGGAGATGAAACTGAGATGTGCAAAGTCAAATCTGACTTAAAATCGGCTGGCCGCGGTTGGGCTCAGGGCCACCAAGTTACATTTGAGCTCATTCCAGAGTACGGCTGGCCCGCGCAGGAGCGTGCAGAGTGAGCCGTACTGTAAGCGCAGTCTACCGTCAAACATTACCTGAGTAAAGGGACTTTCTCTATGGTTCTTCTACTTGTTTTCCAAAGATAATTTTAATAACTTCATTGAAGAGACTTTTGATCCAATACATTTTAGTGATTTAAAATAAGTTGGTAAGTTATGGAGCTATGCCATCACCGTGGTCCACTTGGACAATGCCTTCAGCACTCCAGACAGCTCCACTGAGCCTGCCTGAAGCCAGGTCCCCGCCCCCACCCCACTCAGCCCCAGGTCACCCAGATCTGACTTGTTTGAAAGTTTCTGTTCTGAAGGCTGCACATGCAATCACACGGCGCGTCATCCCGCGCCGTCCTCTGCCAAGGTTGTGGTCCTTAATCACACGGCACGTCATCCCACGCCGTCCTCCTCTGCTGAGGTTGCGTCCATCCACGTTGCTCGTCTGTTTCTTGTTTCTGCGCATCCACTGCACGGACTCGCCACACTCGTGTATCCGTTTGCTAGCGGAGTTGCTCCCAACAGTTCAGTTCAGTTGCTCAGCTGTGTCCAGCTCTTTGCTTCCGTATTTCGTCTGTTATGAATGCTGCCAAGGGCACTGATAGGAGGGTTTGAGCGGGTATGATTTTATTTCTCTTAGGTTCACGGGACTGAAGTTGTTGGGTCATATGCTAAGCTTATGTTTAACTTCTTAAGGAACTGGCAGGTTTTTCCAGCTGGGATTGTACTGTTTGGTTCCCACCAGCACTGTGGGGAGGTTCCGTTCTCTTGAAGTCCTCATAAGGCTTGGCATTGTCTTTTTTGTATCATAGTGACTCTGGTCCACGTGTAGTGAAAGTCCTCTGCGTGTGTTTATGTTTTATTAAATATTTATTGGGCTACATTGGGTATGAGCTGTGGCGCGTGGGCTCAGCCATCACAGCACGTGGGCTCACCTCCCTGGACGCACGTCGGGTCTCAGCTCCCAGGTGAGGCCCTGAGCCCGAGTCCCTGCTGCTGGGCGGCAGACTCCCCAGCCAGGGAAGCCAGGTCCCTCCGTCGTGGTTTCAACTGGCATTTTCCTAGTGACTAACAACTGTGAGAGCCTTTTCTTCTAATTCTCAGAAGACAGTTTGAACATCTCCTTCGATAAAACGTTTAATTCTAGTCTTTTGCCCGTTTTGTTTTCTGATTATTGAATAATAATCCACTGTGGATGCAAGGTCTCCATAAGACACGTGATTTGCAAATAGTGTCTCCTACTTTTGGCTTACCTTTTCATTCTGTCTAAAGGTGACTTTAACACTTGCACGGTGATAGCACTATTAAATATTTAAAAAACAAGGTGGGCCAGTGAGGATAGTCACTGGTTTCAGGAGGTGGTTGAGGTCAGAGGTCCAAGTCCACCTCCCGGACTTGTTCATGGCCAGGACCAGAGGGCACAGCCCGGCTTGTGAAGGAAGCACCACTCGGGGTCCACTTCCCGCCGCCCGGCACCAGAGGAGGCCGCCGGGTCCCCCACGCCCAGCCCACGAGGTGGGGCCAGAGCGCGGGGAGCCGTGTGCCCGATGAGGGTGCTGTCACGGTCGTGAGCGTCCAGGGGGTGAGCCCAGAGCGGCCGGAGGAAGCAGCCCGCAGGGACCTGAGAAGTGGGGCGCAGAGAGCCCCAGGCGCGGTCTGCCAGCTTCTGCCCTCCCACCGACCGACATGTGGCTGTTTCCTAACACTGATCCTCGCAGCATCTGCCATCCCAGCGTGGCTCATCTGTGCTGGGATGCGGGCCCTGCTGCCAAACCCTCCTGTCCTGTCAAGAGGACCCGCGTGTCAGTGACCACGTGGGTTAAACCACCGCAAACGCAAAGGCCGCTCACACTCGCTGCTCACGGCCCCGCCTCTGCAGGGACAGCACTCTCCAGCCGGGGTGCCCTCCTCCCCCGCCACAGACGGTACACACCAGGGGCTGGTGCTGAGGGGCTGGACGGAGGAGACCCACAGACTGTGCCGGCGGCCACTGCTCGAGAGAAAGCGCCGTGAGGGCAACCAGCTGCACGGCCGCCCCCGAGCCCAGGCCTGGAGGAAAAGATGGGGCGAAGACAGACAGTCTTTGTTCTTGGTACATTTTATTGGCATCACGTTCGTCTCTTTACAGAAGAACTTGGCCCACACCCGGGGACACAGGCCCTTGGAGGGGAGCTCTGTGAAGCAGGCTACAGTGTGTGTGGGGGGCCGC
>SJXQ01007542.1:224374-235873 GCA_006408695.1 Aepyceros melampus
TCTATGGGATTTTCCAGGCAAGAGTACTGGAGTGGGTTGCCATTTCCTTCTCCAGAGGATCTTCCCGACCCAGGGATCGAACCCAGGTCTCCCGCATTGTAGACAGACACTTTACCATCTGAGCCACCAGGAAAACTTGGCTATACTTAAGAGTAACTTTGTCTACACTCGCCAGAGAGATGCTACTGGAAAGGAAGCCAGAGCAGTTTTACTCAAAGCCCAAAGCACCTCCCGACCCGCGGGATCTGGGGGGCCTGAGCTCGAGGACAACAGCTGAGGACAACTGAACCCTCCTCCCAGGTCAGAGGCAGAGGCGCCCACAAGCCCGAGTCACGGCCGTGTGGGTGGTGTGGGGGTCTCAACGGGCCTCCTGGGCCCCAGTCCCCAAGGGCAGCTGGCCTGGAGATGGTGCCCCTGTGCACCCCCAGAACCACGAGGAGCGCAGCACAGACCCTCCACGTGCACAGGGCACCTCAGAACAGGCGGCCCAGGTGAGAGAGCAGGGCGCTGGGCAGGCCCTCTGGGGCCCCATGGCCAGGAGACCGAGGTCCCACGGGGCCTAGAGGTCAATCCCGGACCAGAGCCAGGAGGGCTGGCAGGGGGCCACTCCACGGGGGCACTCCGACCCCACACACCCTCCCCGCCCTGCTCCCGGGGAGCCGGGCCCCACCCAAGGGCGGCCAGGTGGCCCTTGTTAGTTGTACCCTTCCCTTGCAGGGGTCACAGGCAGACAGAAAGATGGGGTGATCCTCGGGGCACACGGTTCTTTACCAGTCAAATCTGAACACTGGCGCTGCCCCCCTTAAAAGGCAGCACCCCACCAAGGACCCCGCCATCGCCAGCACGCACCTGTCTGTTTTCGAGGTCAATCTTGTTTCCCAGCACGACGAAGGGGAAGTTCTCGGGGTCCCGGGGACTGGCCTGGATGAGAAACTCGTCTCTCCAGCTGTCAAGGGTCTTGAACGTGTTGGGAGCGGTCACGTCGAACACCAGGACGCAGCAGTCAGCGCCTCTGTAGAAGGCCACGCCCAGGGACTGGAACCGCTCCTGTCCCGCCGTGTCCCAGATCTGTCCAAGACACACCGTCACTCCAGGGACGCGGCCCAGGACCACCCGAGACGGGGGACGCCAGGGCCACCCAAGACGAGCACCTCAGGACTCGGGGAGTGCGTGGAACACACTGACGGACAGCAGCTGGGTGCACGCGCCCGAAGCCTGGAGACACTCAAAACTGTGGGTCCTGATCCAGGGGAGGCCACACGGGGAGCTGTGTACGGAAAGCTGCCCGAGAACCTAGGCTCGGCACTCGGGGGGCTCCCCGCAGGGGGCATCGGCTCAGTGCACGCTTACTTTTATTTGGCCACACTGCGAGGCTGGCAGGATTGTAGTTTCCCAGCCAGGGACTGAATCTGGGCCCTCAGCAGTGAAAGCACAGATCCTAACTACCAGGCCAGCCTGGAACTCCCAAACTGTACATTTGTTCACATATATGTATTTTACTGTATATAACATTTACCTTTAAAAAACCTTTTTATCATACCCCAAGAGACAAAGAAAAGTACTGTGAGAGGAGGGGAAAGGGAGGGAGAGAGAAACGAAGGGAAAGGCGGTGAGGACTCAGCACGGAGGGTGGGTGCTGACCGACGGCACAGCGGCACCAGGCTCTCAGAGCTTCCCATCATGCACTGCCCCCCGGCCAGGATGCAGACGCACCACCTGGATGCCCCAGACCCCAGCAGGGCCTGGGTCACCGGGAGGGACAGCCAGTGTTCCCAGGACAGGCCCCCGTGCCGGGGCAGAAGGCACGCAGCTACCTCCAGCTGACAGCAGTCGCCACCTGCTGGACCCTCTGTCTGTCTGTCTGTCTGTCTGCAGGAAAGCACTCGGCTTCACAACAGAATGAGACTCTGAACCATCCTCACAACCCAAGTAAAAGCTACGCCCACAGCACCGGCCAGAACTCCAGGGCTGGGCCTTAGGTCAACATGGAGTGTGGGCTGAGCCACCCGTCTCATCTAATGAACCAGCCTCTGCAGGAGGTGGCCCAGACTCCGTGCAGCCGGCCTGGCCTCCTGAGACCCGCAGTGCTCGCGGAACACACCAACCTGCCGGGGCCACATGGACACCCGGGTCAGGGAGGATGGCCTCCTGCACAAAACCAGATGAATGTCTGCCCGGAGGGAGTGAGCTCAGGCGAGGACAGAGTCGAGCCGAGAGAGGCGCGCCCTCCTCCCACAGCCCGGCGCCTGGGGGGCAAGGGCAGCCCGCCCGGAGGACAAGCCGCAGCCACCGGACCCACTGGGCCTCAAGAAGCCTCGTCGGCGTGCTTCCCGGGCGTTCTCGTTCCTCCCGCTGCTTTCCAGTGAGGTTTTTCTCTCAATGTGGTTTCTCCAGTCTTCTTAACTTATCCCTCCTGGAACATGGGCTTCCCTGAATCCGTGGACTGGTACCACATCCACCACGAAAACTTCCTAGCAAATACGCATCTTGACCTTCCTGCTCTTCTGAGACAATGAAAAGTCTGAGCTGCTCACCGAGTCCCGTTTCTGCCTTTTCCCCTTTCCCATCACCCCGCTTCCTTTCAGCCCTCATCTGCTGTACCCCACCTGCTAAACACTCTCTAATTTGTCATTCTGGGTTACCATGTTCCATTTTCAGCAGCCCTACTGACCCCTGCCACCTGCTTAGCTTCTCCTCAGACAGACGAGCTGGCTTGATTTCTTTCAATACAAAAACCACTCTGAACTGCCAGGGAGGTTTCCACTGGTCTTCGCTGTGCTGCCTTCTGTGAATCATCTCTCTTTTTTCGGTACACTGCTGAAGGCCCATAAAAACAGGGGAGGGTTCCTCAGGACCTGGAATGAGGACGCCTTCGTCCGGAGATGATATTTCCATTTGCTTCCAGTCTCTTCAGCTGGCTGCAGGAGCCTGCGCCAGCCTTCTGCTCCAGCCCGAGGACCACGCTCTTTCACACTGTTTCCAGACTCTGCTCGGTGCCCTGGGTTCTTGGCAGGTGCACTGACTTCAGGGAACTCTTTTAAGATCTGGGCTTGTGGGGATTCATCAGACTAGCGCCCAGCCATCTGCAAGCCCTCGTGGCTATGAGAACCACCGCTGTCTGTCTGCTCCTGCTCCGGGATGTGGGGGTCTTCAGGCAGCATCTGAGCCCAGGACCTGGATGCAGCCCTCAGCCACAAGGCCGAGAGTTCACCTGTCCACCTGCTGTTCCTGCACCCGTCTCCTCTCCCCAAGTGCTCTGAGGATTCTGGTTTCTGCATTCCAGTTTTCTTTGAGGTGATCTGCTCAGCTCATCCTGAAGCTCATGTTCCCTCTGCTGAGCTTAGCCTGTGCAATCTGGCCCCGTTTTCTCGGCTTCCCACATCCCGTCTCTCAGGGGCCCTCTTCGTCACAGTTTCCGTCCCTCGTCCAGAAGCCTCCGGTCTCTGTGAGCACCTTCTGTGGCACACTACTTCCAGGGCTCATCTTCTGTCCAGAAGTTGTGCGTCTCCCGACAGGGTGGTCTCATCTTTGTCCTCGCCAGGAACGGCAGAAGATTACGTGAGATCCTGAAGACAGCTCTCCGTGCCCCGCAGAGCAGAGACGTGTGCAGCGAGGCGAGGTGTCCCCCACCAGGGCAGGGCAGCAGAGCCCCAGCCTGCACCCCAGAGGCTGGCTGTGCGCCTTCCAAGGGCTGAGGCCTGGGGTCCCATTTCCACCGCTCCAAGGCCGCAGGAGCCTGGCATGTCTCTGTGCCCGACGGGGTCTCAGTTCCGGAGCCCACCCCGTGCACACTGCCTCTCGTGCTGATGGCGGGCGGGATGCCAGGCCTGGCTGTGCGTCCACGCACCTCCGAGGCAGGGCCCAAACTCCCGCCAGCTCCCGCTCCTCCCCCGCTGTCCGAGGTCTTTCCTCTCCAGCGGGGCTCACTCGCGCTCCAGTCGCGCGCAGCCTGAGGCCTGCTGCCTGTAGCGCCCCATCTCTCTGGCTCTGCGGTTTTGTATGTTTCCACCACAACATCCAGCGCTTATAATTCTGCCACCTGGAGAGCACCCCACACCCCACCACCTGTTTACCGAACAACTGGAGGTCTGCACCGTGGAACCTGCCCACCCCCGCCCGCCGCTGTGTGTCTGACGCGGTGGGACGGGAGCCATGTCGGCCCCACCTGGAGGAGCGCGTGCCCCAGGAGCACGGGATACGCCCCCACCACAGCCCATACTGTCCAGACGTCTCAGCAAGCCAGGTGTCGGCCAGGGGACCACATAGCGTGGTCTCCCCAGGATAGCACTCAGGGCAGAGAGCAAGGCTCCAACACTTTGGAGGCCGGGGCTTCCGAACACAACGCTGAGCTGAAAGCTGGCGCCTCAGGAACCAGAAGCTGGGGCGGAAGGGCCTGGCCCGCAGAGCCCCAGGCAAGCGCACGCGAGGCTGGTGGGGGCTCAGCTCCTCCCCAGGGATCAAGCTCAGGCCCCTGCAGTGGGCGTGTGGTCGGAACCACTGGACCGCCAAGGAAGCCCCAGAACGTGAAGCCTCTTAAGGCGCCAAGTGAAGGAATCATGTTTATCCCAAGTGTTGAAAGGGAAGCCCCTGAAATCAGATTAAGCTGCTACATGAAGAAGCCAGGCTGGCTGAACAGAAACACAGCTTAGAGGGTCATGAAGAGCCCAAGATCAGAAGCCGAGAAGAGACCGCTGTGGCGGCTGCCACGAGAACCTGGGAGAGACGCGAGGACTTTTCAGCCTAAAGCACAGGCAAGGGTGCTGGGAGAGGAACGACAGACATTTTGGAGACACAAGACAGGAACCTGTAAGCTGCCAATTTTATAGCGAAAGACTGAACCAAAACAACAAAACCCAGGGAGGCCAGTTAAATTCAAACTTTAGGGAAAAAAGGAAAACTGCTGGTGTGCCTCGCAGCACTGAGGACGCCCTCGGTGTCCCGTGCTGCATCTGGCCGGCCGCTGGAAGCGAGCTGCCAGTGAGCGTAACCGTGAGATCTGAAAGGGAGGGCGGCGCCCAGACAGAGGCAGGCCTCAGAGGGACAGAGGCGGGCCTCAGACGGGATGGGTGGGCCTCAGACGGGACAGAGGCGGGCCTCAGACGAGACAGAGGCAGGCCTCAGCAGGACGAAGAGGGCCTCAGACGAGACGGGCAGGCGTCAGACGGGGCGAGCGGGCCTCAGACAGGGCAGGCGGGCGGGCAGCGCCTACCTGCATGGTCACGAGCCTGTCGTCCACCATCACCTCCTTCGTCAGGAAGTCTGCCCCGATTGTGGCTTTGTACTGGTTACTGAACTTCTTGTTCACATACTGGTTCATGAGTGAGGTCTTCCCGACTCTGAAATTGGAGAAAAACCACAAGTCAGGCAGTCGGCATTGCACACCAACTCTGACGCGTGCAGTCTGCAAGGACTGACTGACTGTCTCACAGGAGAATAAGGCCTGCCTCCCCAATGGGGGGTTGGGGGGGAGCCTCCAGTTCACCCAGTGGCAATGCGCGCTCACCAGGGAAGGACATGGGCTACCAGTGGGGGTCAGGTCCAGAGAAGCGCTTCTGAGCTCTGGTACAGTTGGTAGAGCATAGCGTTTCCATTTCTTTCCTTCCAAAAGGGGGCCGGCAAATGCTCTCCTTCTGAAAGAAGCTCCAGCAGTAAGATCCTTGCACTTGTCCCGAAGTGTCTCTGCCGTCGGATCTCTCCGTTTAGTGGTGGTTATTCAGTCCAAGAGAGCAGTGGCCAGAGGCACCCACTGGCTCCCAGCAGACATTCACACCAGCCAGCCAGTCTGCTGCTGTTGGTTTAGTCACTAAGTCGTGTCGAACTCTTGCGACCCCATGGACTGTAGCCCACCAGGCTCCTCTGTCCGTGGCATTTTCCAGGCAAGAATTACTGGAGTGGATAACCATTTCCCTCTCCAGGGGATCTTCCCGACCCAGGAACCGAACCTGGGTCTCCTGCACTGCAGGCAGATTCTTTACCGACTGAGCTATGAGGGAAGCCCAAACCAAGTTTAAAATCTGAAGCAGAAAATGCACCAATATTCCACCAAATCGGAACCCACCGAAGCAGGCCCCCCCCGAGGTGTGTGTCAGCAAGAGCGCTCAGCCAGAGGGCGGGGCGAGGCAGCAGGACAGGCCGGCAACACCTTCCTTTCCACAAAGGCACACGCTCGCTTCACCCGCCGAGGACCTGGGAGGACAGCCCAGGGCAGTGTTCCCCACCCGGCCATCTGCGCCTGAATCTCCAGCAGAGGACGACAGGAAGTCTGTCTTCAGGCAAGTCCGGGTAATGGGCCGAAAAGCAGCACTTTCAGTCCTGACAGTGGAGCAGAGGAACCAGAGCGCGTGAGTGCGGGAGGCGGGCCACGGAGAGCAGAGACGGACAGAGCGTGTTGTGGCTGTGCAGACGCCGGCCAGCGCGGGCCTGCAGCTCGGGGTGGACGCTCACTTTTAAAAGGCTTCTCAGCGGATTAAGAAAGCCAGTCAGGGTAGGAAAATCACTGCCTTTAAAAACACTTTGGCACAGGAGGCATGCTTCCGTTATTAAATGATTTTCACAAGCACGTTGCCTCCAGTCTAAGCTTCCACGCGTCCCTTCAGATGCCAAGTCTGAAAACCTCACCCGCACCCCCCCGAATCTCCCAGTGATCACAGAGCTAGTCAGTTACTCGGTCAGTGGAGACCCAGGCCCAGGCGGAGGCGGGTGCAGGCACGCCTCACTTGCAGGCGCTCTGCAGACTGCCTTCCGCTTGCGTTTTCTTTCTTGCAGTCTGCACGTCTGCGGCAGCCCTGTGTGAGCTTCAGGGAGCGCCACGTTCCAGTGGCGTTTGCGCCCTCCATGTCTGTGTCACATTTCGATAATTCTTGCAGTAACCGTAACTCTTCCATCATTACTCTGTTACGATCTGCGATCAGCTATCTTTGATGTTACTACTGCAACACCGAGCGGTCAGGGGACGGTTAGCGTTTCTGGCAGTACGTTCCTTTTAAATTGCAGTAAGTGCGATGCTCTTTAGACAAACGGTCACTGCACACAGAAGTGGGGACAGTGCAGTGTGAACGAGGCTTTTCTATGCCCTGGGAAACCAGGAAGTTCCCGCGGCTCACTTCACTGCGAGGCCAACGTCGCGGAGGTGGTCCATAAGTGCCTGCAGCGTCTCGGGGCTCTGCCTGTGCCACAAAGTGTGCCCCAAACCTCCAGCGTGGGCATGGCATGCTGCCCACAGCAGCAAATCTACATGAAAACTCTCCTCCCTCCTCTCATCAGCTAGGAAAAAGGAGCCGCGTGAAATTATCACTGATTTCAAACAGCCACCATTTTCTCCAAACTGGGGACAAAGGGCCCCATGGCAGGGAGAGCCGGCCCCACGGAGAGCAGCGTGAGGGCGCCACCAGGGTGTTGGCTCATGTGCGGGCACTCACCCAGAGTCTCCCAGGATGATCACCTTCAGCAGCACTTTCTTCCTCGAGGTCATCCTTCAAGCTGGAAGGAAGGAGAAGGCACATGAGCAGGACAGAACTGCCGAGGGGAGCCCCTCACCCCAGCCTTCCGGCTGGCTCCCCGCCACACCCAGGGCCTGGACGGAGCGCAGGCTCAGCACGAGACCCAGACCAGGAGCATGCCAGGGAGCATCGGGGGAGCCTGCAGGAGCCCGCAGCCACCAGGATGCTGGGGCGGCTTGGTGAGCCTGAGTGCTGCCCACACAGGCCTCCTTGGCACAAGCCCTTTGTCCACCGTGGAGCAGCCTGCCTCTCCCCACTGCTGTCTACCCCTGATGCCACCCGTCCGTCTTCAGAGCACGGACCCTGCATGCAGCTGGAGACTGCGGACAACCTCACAGGTGGCCCTCGGCACCCGCGGTCCTGCCCCTGCAGCTCAACCACACAGGCTGTGCAGTCTGTGTTCTTTAAAAAACCCTCATAGGCATCCCTGATGGGCCAGGGATTAGGAATCCGCCAGCCAATGGAGGGGGCACAGTTTCCATCCCTGGCCCAGGAAGATCCCACATGTGGTGGAGCAACTGAGCCCTGAGCCACAACCCGGGAGTCGAGACCACTGGACCGCGCCCAGAGCCGAGCTCCGCCCTGGGGAAGAGCCTGTGCAGCGATGAGGCCCGGCACAGCAGACACTCTTCTGCAAGCAGACGCGCGGACTTGACATTTTAATGTCTTACATTCATCTCTCTCTTCCTTTTCCTGACGATTTCCACCGAGACCGTTCTATTCTCTGTCCCCAGTGCCCCGAAGAGTTATCAAGTATTGGCAGCAACAGCGTTTGACTTTGCAGCTCGAGACCATCTTGCCCCAGAAAGCCCTTCAGGAATCTTCTGGAGCCTGGACCAGACAGCATGGAAGAGGCCCCGCTGGTGCTCAGCCGCCTGCCTCAGCCTGACCCCGGATCTCTTTCCTTATGGGCACAGGCCTCGTGGTCCTGAGGGTGCCTCAGAGGCCTTCAGGGGAAGAGCGGTGGCAGGAGGGCAGCAGTCCTGACCCTGGCCCAGTGTCAGGGCCGCACGTGAGGACCGTGAGGAGCACCCCTCGGCGCTGACCCCACAGGAGGGCTGGGACTGCTGCCGCCTCCAGAGGCAGCAGCGTCCTCAGAAAGGACCCCGCGCCTTCCGGAGACCCAGAGCCCTGCCCCTCCTCAGGGGGCCAGGTGGAGATGGCCAGGAAAGAGCAGGGGTGGCGTCCGTCTCCCACAGTCATCGGAGCGAGGACCTCAGGGCTTACAGGGGACTCAAGAGAGCCTGGTGTCCTTCTAGTCTGGGCTGACAAGATGCTCCAGGTGGGGTCTGAGAAAGGCTGCCTCAAGCCTCTTCTCCACCTGCCTGGCTTCCTGAAGGCGGAGGCTGACGGCACTGCCTGCCACAGGGCCATGACTCAAGGGGATTCCTGGCCCCACACTCCCCAGCGCCGTGACCTCGGACACGCCGGCCAACCCCTCTGCTGGGAGACGGAGAACAACTTTTAGGTCAGAGGAGGGGTGTCAGGCCTGGATGAGAAAAGCACTCAGGACCGTGAAGAGGCCCGGGCAGCAGTCAGTGAATGCCGGCGCGCCGGCTCCAACGGGCGCCAAGGGCAGAGCTGGGCACACAGCAGAGTCCAGAGGCAGCGCGCAGCGGAGCTCGGAGCTGGCCACCGCGAGCCCCGTTTCCAGATGCTGGCGGCCAGCTGTGCACCACGAAAGGCAAGGGCGAGGGCTGGAGCGGCCCGTGCCCACAGGGCAGGGTGAGAGGGAGGGCCCGCGTCCCTGAAAGCGGGGCTCTCCGCAGCTCTGCTCAGTGTGGGGATGGGAGGCGGGGAGCAGGCCCCACAGCCGAGCCCGGGGCAGGCTGTCTCAACCTCCCAGTTCCTTCTACGCAGCGCCCACCTGCGCTAGTCAGGAGTGGGACTGGACAAGTCATGCCAGGCCTGCTTCCTGTAGCGTTTTCTCCATCACATCCAGGGCTGGTGTTGGCGTTCCTACTTGCAGTGAGAAGTTCAGCCCCAGCATCTCCAATCACCCATGAGACCGCCAGCCCCACCGGCCTCCTGAAGGACTGCCTTGACCAAAGTCGAAGCTTCTCACCTCGAGGTCTGGGGCTGAATAGGGGCCGAGACCAGAGTGTGATGGCTGGGACACACTTCAAATGCAAAGGGCAGGTTAAGGAAAGGTGTGAGAAGAAGACTTTGCAAAGAAATACACCGATTCTCAGAGTTCAGCAAGTTTCACTCCGCACCAAGCGCTCTCTCCTAACATCAGAAAGAAGACACAAGAAGCAGGCCCCACCCTCGCTGCCCCCACGACAGCTCACGTTCACCTCCTCTTGGTCCTGCTCAGAGGTGGCAGGTGGCCCCGAGTGCCTTTCCTCCCTGCACACCCCATCACAGCCGGGGGACCCATCTGAGGCGTGTCCGGGAGGCCCCTCCGAGCCCGTGTGGCCCTGCACACAGCCAGAACCGTCTCTCCCGTGGCGCCGGTCAGCCACTGTCTCAGGGTCTGATATTTCTCTGACTGCACTAAGCATTTAAACAGTCGTTCCTACCTTCTGTTTGACATATCAAAACTCTAGGGAAACAGTGCCCGAGAGAATACCTCTGAGCTTCCACCCATAGGGTCCTTTTCTGGGACACTGCAATGCCCGCTGGGTGGAGGTCTTGTAGGTGCTCAGACTCCTGAGACCCTTGCCAGCCACACGGAGCTGAGGACCACTGGCCAGTCCACACAGCAGGCAGCCCAGGCACAGGGAGGTGGCCTGGCCGCAACACCCTGACTCTGAGAGCCCTCATTCCTGAGGGCTCCCCATGAGAGACATGTCCAGCACAGGAGCCACTGTGCTCCGTGAAGCCCAAGGCTGGGGACCCATCAGGCACACCCAGCCCCTCCCCAGCCACGAGATGCCGTCACGAAGCCAGACACGTGACCACAAGCACGCTCCCCACAACAGAGGCGCCTTCATGTGCCTTCAACAGGGTTAGGGTTCCCAGGCGAAGGGGTAGGAGTCCACGAGAGGTCAAATTCTCACCCAGGGGAAAGGCTTCTGTCCATCTTAACCCAAGATGTTTAAGAACAGGATTACTGAGATTAGAATGGGATTACTGAGTCAAAAATATAAAAGCACTTTTATGACTTTTGCTAGTTCATTTTCCTGAAGGATTTTCCAAATTTAACTGCAGCCACTGTTGCAATAGTTAACAGATATAGGATGTAAATGAGAAAAATTTTACTGAGACAAAATCAGAATAAATGAAGATATCTCCTACAGAGGGACTTTCCTGGTGGCTCAGATGGTAAAGCGTCTGTCTACAATGCGGGAGACCTGGGTTCAATCCCTGGGTCAGGAAGATTCCCTGGAGAAGGAAACGGCAACCCACTCAAGTACTCTTGCCTAGAAAATCCCATGGATGGAGGAGCCTGGTGCAGGCTACTGTTCATGGGGTCGCAAAGAGTCGGGCACGACTGAGCGACTTCACTTCACTATCTCCTACAGAAAGCCTTAACGTAGAGATAAAAGTTCTTCCCTATTTAAATAATTGCAAGGATTTGGGGGGAATGGGATGAAATCATTCTTTGTTTCTTACTAATAAATGAAAAAGAATCCCTCCCAATCCTTTCAAAAAAGAGTAGTGACAGGGAACTGGCCTAACCGTCCTGGAAAGTGTGCTACAGAAACAGAGTATTCCAGCGTTACAGAACTCAGCAGAACAAGGCTGACTCCCACTCAGTGGTGAGCGCCAGGTTAACCCCTCACAGCTAGTCTTCCCAAACAGACTCCCCAGCAGAGCAGAGGTGCAAACGCCAGGACCACGAATCAGAAGGTCTCTCCTGGAGGGCGGGCCACAAATGCTTCTTTTCTTCATATTCACTTACTGTCATCTTTCCAGGGGCAAACGACCTTCAAACTTGAAAGGCTATTTTCATTTTGGAGAAGAATGTTCACTGTTGACTTTCCGGTCAGCTCTGCTTGCAAGAGCATTCCTGTCCGGCAGGACATGCACCCTCGCGTGGTGCCTGTCTTGACAG
>SJXQ01007542.1:239022-261728 GCA_006408695.1 Aepyceros melampus
GCGGGGCCTCTCTGGGGAGGGGCGTGGCCTCTCTGGTGCGGGGCGGGGCCTCTAGCTGTGGTGCACAGACTCTCTAGCGTGATGTAGGCTCCGTTTTTGCACCACGTGGGATCTCAGCTGCCCGACCAGAAACTGAACCTGCACCCCCTGCCCTGAAAGGCGGATTCGCAGCCATTGGACCTCTGGGGAAGTCCCTATGAGGGCATTTCTAACAGTGTGAAAACGTACCTAGTCAACCAGCATTCCTAGTATCACTTCACCTTCCACATCTCATCACCCCAGCCTCTCACACTAGCTCGCGGACTCTGCTACACTAGCACCTTAACTCACACGAGTGTGTCTGAGGTCCTGGTCAAACATCTAAGACAAATCAAGCTTCATTTACATGCATCCTGCGTCAACACGAGCAAACGCGGCGGTGGAGGCGTGTCACCGGAGGAAGACGCAAGCTCAGCGCCAGGGAAGGGAAAGCACAGCTGGCGCGAGGGCGCGCGGTGACTGCCCACTCGGCTGCCGCCTCCGCGTCCACTGTTCTGCGCTAACAGCTTAGGCCCATGAGTGCGAGAAGCACAGCTCCCCGCTCTAGAGATCCTAACCCAGGCTGATCAGACGACCTGAGACTAAGGCACCCTGCGTCCTGACACCCTCCTCCATGCCTCATACTTAACCACGTCCACTCACAAGTCCCTGTCTCTTTCCAGAACACTGGTCACTAACCGCGACCAAGGGTAGCAAGCACACCCACTTTGGCTCAGACACCTGCTGAGGGTCAAGTGAAGTGTCAGTCACTGGGTTGGACGTTGGGGTTGACCTATTCCCTGGTGGTCCAGTGGTTAAGACTTCATGCTTTCAATGCAGGGGGTCCAGGTTCCATCTCTGGTCAGGGAACCAGATCCCACATGCTGCCACTGACGCCTGTACAGCCACAGAAACAAGAAGGCCGCCGTGACTGTGTAAGCTGGACAAAGCACTCTGTTCTGTAGCTTCCGAGTGGCCAGATGCAGCTGGCTACTTCACACCTCCTCACTGGACAAGGGGCATGGCGTGATTCTATACACGGAGGGGCCAAGTGCAGAACGAGCCCAAGCACCTGACACCCATCCTGTGCCGGGAGAGCCACCCCTGGGGCACCCATGCCCCGCCCAGCTCCCGCCTGCACACCCAGAGACCACCTCCTGCACAGGGAACTGTTCTCAGGCTGCAGCAAGACTAGACACACCCACACCCTCCAGCACCGGTCTCAAACCTCCACTCAACTCCTGCCCACGCAGGCTGCCTTCTGGATCCTCGGCTTCCCAGCTGCCACCCTCTACCTGGCTCAGACTCACTGTGCCTCTTACAACACCTGCCTCGTACACGCATCGTCCATTAGTGAGACACGGTGATGCCCTAAGAACGCGGAGAATTTTACAAGCGCCTAAGAGCTCCCTCGGCGTGGAAGTCCTAACTGCACAGGAAGGTACCAGCAGCCTCAGCAGTCACTCCAAACGCCCAGAAGTATACTGCCGCTAGGCTAAGCTTCACAACCACGCTGGCCCAGGCCACGCATTCCCCGCGAGGGTCTGCGGCCCTCCAGAAGCCACAGTACATCCACAGTATTAAAATTTCACTGGGGCAGGGGAAACAGTTGGGGGGGCGAGGGTGGATCTGCAAAGGCCTGGGGGGCAGAAGGGAGATGTGATAATGAAAAGTGGTGGGGAAGGCTGGTCTAAACTGGGCGGCCCTCTACAGCAGCCAGCAGCCATTTAAATGAAATCACACCCAGCTGCTCAGCCACGCCGGCCGCAGGCTCCCACCTGCCCCGCTGGCCTGTGCAGGCAGAGAATACTTGCGTCTCCACAGCTGGTGCGTTTGTGGTGTGCTGCTGGTCTCAACAATCCTGGAGGATCTTATCAGCACTGGTCGGTGGTGCTCACACACCTGCAGTCTCAGTGGACGGCCATATCATTACTATCTCGCCCATCTTCTTTCCCTCCTGAAAACACAGTAAACACTAGCTCTTCAACAGCAACTTTAGGCACCAGTGCATACGTGGGCTCTTCATCAGAATATCACAGGAGTATACCGGCTGCAGCCTAACCACTTCAAAATACTTGCAGCCACTGGTCCTGGCTGGACAGGAGTGTTCCCACGGCACCTCAGGTCCTCTGTGCCCCGGAGCTGCCGGTCTGAAAGCCAAGAGCACTGTGGACGACACAGCAGCACAAAAGACCAGACAGAGCGCACCGACCCGGAGCAGGTGGCCCGTGGAAGGTCAGACTCGGAGAAGGCCCAGCTCTCGGAGCCTCCCGGGACCAGGGCCGGACGGCCGCTCCTGACAGTGCCGAGTGTCCCAGCAGACCCTCTGCCTGCAGGTGCCTCTGGAAGGCGCTCATGTGTGCTTCCTCCTCAGGGACTCCTGCAGGAACCATGGTGACTGAGGTGTGCCACAAGGCTAGACTGACTCCTCAACAACTCCTTCCCAACCATTTCCAAGTCAAGACACCAAAATTTAAAAAAAAGTCCAGTCAGCTAAGTGACAGTCTGTCTCCACACTCGGAGATTTTTAAGGGTCCACATCACCCAGAGCACAGAAGGCAGAATGTCACACGTGTGGTCAGGTTAGATGCTGACAAGTCACCACCACCGGCCATGGGTCTACGACCCGGAGTTCAGACAGGGAGGCCCAGGTCACGCGGTGCACCAGCACCACCAGGACAGCAGTCAGAGAGGCAGGGCACGTTCCACCAGCCAAGAGGAAGGGTGGGGACCAGGAAGACAGACCCCGCCAGCACCCACGGGGGCGCCGGGCCGGCGGAGAGCGCCCCTAGGCTGGCCGCACCCTCCCCGAGCCGCGGCCAGGCCCCAGCAGGACTCGGCCCGCCGGCGATGCCGCCTCCTCAGAGGAGGGCTCTCGGTGGCCACTGGGACCCTGGAAGGATCCGAGGGCCCCTCCGTTCTGAAGCGGCTCCAGCTCAGGACTGGCTTGTCTCTCCCACACCATGAACTTCAGCTCCCCGTGCCCACTGTCACACCATCCCAATCCCACCACTGCTTCAGGGAGCAGGACTACAGGACTACACGCCTGCGGGCACAGGGGATTTACCGCTTTGGCGTGAAGCAGGCCACTACCCCCTGTGAAAAACAGGCTAGAGCAGCAACTCTCGCCCAACGTCTGGGGTCACAGGCTCCGACCCTCGAGCACTGCCTGCTTCCAAGTCAGATACCAGGAATACAGGAGTCCCAGGAGCCCCATGCTTGGTCCCAGGGCCACTGTCCTCAGAACAGACCCATGCATCAAAGACCACCTTCACATCAAGTCATCAAAGTACATTAACCCAAATACGTAACCACTGGGGCTTTAATTCACAAAACCTCCTCACCAAAACATTTTTAAACAAGGGTTCAAAAATTTCAGTATTAAACGGAAAAGGAGCCCGACTGAGCATTATGAACTCACATCCGGTAAGGAGACTTACAGCTGAAAGGGCGGGGGACGCCTCCTGTGGGGAACGGTGCCCAGACTCCAAGGCACCCTGGGCTCTCACTCCAGGCCTCACTGCCCCCGACCAGCTGAACGTGTAGGAACGACGGCAGAACAAGTGATTCTCAGGCACACAGATGCATTCTAGCAGGACAAGCGTCTCGCGTGGAAGAGCCAGTTCTGTGACCAGCTGCAGGTCCCTTACAACACTGCTGACCTCCATGCATATCTGCTCTTCGTTCATTTCATAAGTGACAGTCATGATATTATCTTTTCTTGAAACTGTCTTTAACAATGCCCATCACCTAGGGACTTCCCTCGTGGTCCAGTGGGTAAGACTCCAAGCTTCCACTGCAAGGGAAGGTTCAATCCCTGGTCAGAGAACTAAGATCTCCCACAAGCCACATGATCAAAAACAACAAAATACCCCCCAAAACCCACCCCAAACAAGGCTACTCTGATGCCTGTCTCTGAAGTGATTCTATTAAAGTACTGACTGCAGTTGTCCTTTGGTTGCTAAGCCATATCTCACTCTCTGCAAGCCCACAGACTGCAGCTCGCCAGGCCTCCCTGCCCTTCACCATCTCCCGAAGTTCGCTCAGACTCACATCCATCGAGATGGTGATGCCATCCAACCATCTCATCCTCTGTCGTCCCCTTCTCCTCCCGCCTCCAATCTTTCCCAGCATCAGGGTCTTTTCCAATGAGCTGGCTCTTTGCATCAGGTGGCCAAAGTACTGGAGCTTCAGCTTCAGCATCAGTCCTTCTAATGAATATTCAGGGTTGATTTCCTTTGGGATTGACTGGTTTGATCTCCTTGCTGTCCAAGGGCCTCTCAAGAGTCTTCGCAGCATCACAATTCAAAAGCATCAATTCTTCAGCACTCAGCCTTCTTTATGGTTCAACTCTCACATCCATACATGACTGCTGGAAAAACCACAGCTTTGACTGGACGGACCTTTGTTGGCAAAGTGATGTCTCGACTTTTTAATATGCTCTCTAGATTTGTCATATCTTCCCTTCTGAGGAATAAGCATCTTTTAATTTCATGACTGCAATCACCGTCTGCAGCGATACTGGAGCCCCAAAAAGGAAAATCTGTCACTGCTTCCAC
Organism: Aepyceros melampus; assembly: GCA_006408695.1. NCBI lineage: Eukaryota > Metazoa > Chordata > Mammalia > Artiodactyla > Bovidae > Aepyceros > Aepyceros melampus. The sequence goes on from SJXQ01007542.1 coordinate 243,600, forward strand.
TTTCTTGCCTTTTATTTGCCATGAAGTGACAGGACTTGATGCCATGATCCTAGTACTTTGAATGCTGAGTTTCAAGCCAGCCTTTCGCTTTCATCAAGAAGCTCTTTAGTTCCTCTTCACTTTTCTGCTACTAGAATGGTATCACCTGCGTATCTGAGGCTGATATTTCTCCTGGCAGTCTTGATTCTACAATGTGAAATATCCAGACTGGCTTTTCACATGATTACTCTGCAAGGGTGACAATATACAGTCTTGACATATTTCTTTTTCAATTTGGAACCAGACCGTTGTTTCATATGTGGTTCTAACAGTTGCTTCTTGACCCACATACAGGAGTATCAGGAGACAGGTAAGGTGGTCTGGTATTCCCATCTCTCTAAGAATTTTCCACAGTTTGTTGTGATCGGCACAGTCAAAGGCTTTACCGTAGGCTTTCTCTATGATCCAAAAATTGTTTGCAATTTGATCTCTGGCTCCTCTGCCTTTTCTACATCCTGCTTGTACATCTCGAAGTTCCTGGTTCACCTACTGCTGAAGGCTAGCTTGAAGGATTTTGAGCATTACCACGCTATCATGTGAAATTAGTGCAATTGTAGAATAGTTTGAACATTCTTCGGCACTGTCATTCTTTGGGATTGAAATGAAAACTGATATTTTGCAGTTCTATGGCCACTGCTGAGTTTCCCAAATTTTAACACTTTTATATTGAGTGCAACACTTTAACAGCATCATCTGTAAGGATTTTAAACAGTTCACTGGAGCTCCATCACTTCCACTGGCTTTGCTGGCAGTGATGCTTACTAAAGCCCACTTGGCTTTACACTCCAGCGTGTCTGGCTCTAGGAGAGTGGCCACGCCACTGCAGTTACCCCGCAGAGTTGCTTCTGTGTATTCTCGCTGCCTCTTCTCTCTCTCCTGCTGCTTTCAGGTCCACACCATCTCTGCCCTCTACCATGCTCATCCTTCCATGGAAAGTCCCCTCAATGGCTCCAATCTTCCTGAAGAGGTGTCTAGGCTTTCCTAGTCTGATGTTACCCTCTACGTCTCTACACTGTTCACTAAAGAAGGCTCTCCTTGCTATTCTCTGGAACTTTGCACTCAGTTAAGTATGCACCAGTGAGGACTCTCCAGAGAAACAGAACCATGGATCCAAGGATGAAGGAACAGAAGCTACTGCTTCTGCTGGCACCATGGAAGAGCTTATGCTTTCCCAGTTAAAGTGAGATTTCAAACGTGTTGTTGAAAATAAACTTCACGTACACGAGATTCGCGTTTCTGTAAGGATGCATAAGATCATGGCAGGCTCACGTGAGATGGAGCACGTAGACTAGTGAGGAAGTTTTCACAAGGTCACGGAGCCCGAGAGGCCTGGCGATTGGCAGTCTGAAAGCCTGGGAACCAGGCAAGCTGGTGTCAGATCTCGGCTGAGCGGGGAGCTGGGAGTCCCCCTCGGCGAGCCTCCCAGGCCTGGACGAGAGCAGCCTGCCCTGCTCAGCCCTCACGGCCAGCTGTACACCTCACCCAGGGACACAGCACGGACACCCTGGAAGCGAGCGCTAGCTAACCTTTGGGGGCCCCTGCCGGCCAGGCTGGCACACAGCAGTCACCAGCACACCAGGTGCTGTGAAAGCCCCGCGGGGCTCAGGGCTCAGGCAAGAGCTCAGCTCCTCTGGCTGAGGAGGAAGTCGTCCACTAAAAAGGTTACCATCCGAAGGTCTTTGCTCAAGTGCAGCTTTACAGGGATTCAAATGCTGCACGTGCAAGATCGGGCAAAGCAAGACCCACCTCCCTCACAAGATCACTGGCGGCCCGCTTGCTCCAGGTAACATTTAGGAAAATCACTGCTAGACACTAAGTCAGGGTGCAGACGCGCCAGCAGCCCGCTAGAAAGGAGAAGAACTGAGCGTCCCGTCGCCAGGTCAGGTGTGGGCGCGTCTCCGCAGGTCCACGCAGCACTGCGAGGCACACGCCACGTGCAGACCACGGTTCTTCTCAGGCGGGACAGCCGCTCCAGAGCAGAGCTCGCAGCTTTCCCGGCCAGCGCCGTGACCACCCGGGATGGAAACACGAAATCACATCTCGAGGTCAGAGATCTGCCAGCTGAGATGCCATCTGGCTCTTATTTGGGGAAAGACCATGTCTGAAGCGAGGACACCCACCTCAGTGGGTGCATCGGGAAGAGCCTCACCGCGGAGCAGCCGTCTTGACTGTCTCCAGGACCTTTCCGCCAGGGCCAACAGGAGCCCCGAGCGGAGTATGCATGCAGCAGCCCCTCCTCGCCTGCCCCCGGCCCTGGCCTCTGCCGTGGAACTGGCCTCCTGCAAACAGCGCTCGTGCACCGGGTCCTACAGCACCTGTCCTCTCCTGCCTGGCTTATCTCCCTTGGCATGTTTTCAAGGCCTGTCCACCTCGCAGCCCACACTGGAACTTCATTCCTTTACATGGTGAATAACACACCCCAGTATCTGGATGCCGTGTTTTGCTTATCTATTCCCCAGCGGATGGGCACACAGGGTCTTTCTACCCGTTGACTGCTGTGAGCAATTCTGCCATAAACCACAGTGTATGCGTATCTGCTGGAGATCCTGATTTCAAATCTGAGGGTAGATGAACCTAAGTGCCAGGACACACGGTAATTTTCTATAATCTGCGCACTGCTCTCCATACAACTCCAGCATTTTACACTCCTACCAGCAATATGCGAGGGTCCCAATTTCTGTAATTCTCACCAACACTTATTTTTTTTTTAAATAAAGAGCCAGGCTTCTGTGGGTGGCTCAGTGGTAAAAATCCACCTGCAATGCAAGAGCCACAGGTTTGATCCCTGGTCCAGGAAGATCCCACATGCTTTGGAGCAACTAAGCCCACGCGCCCCAACTACTGAGCCTGTGCTTTAGAGCCTGCAAACCGCAACTACCGCAGCCTGAGCGCCCCAGAGCCTGAGCTCCGCAACAAGAGAAGCCACTGCAGTAAGCCCACACGTGGCAACCCAAGAGGTGCCCCGCCCGCCACAACCAGAGGAGCCCCTGTTCGCCACGGCTAGAGACAGCCTGAGCAGCAACGAAGACCCAGCACAGCCACAAATGGATAAATAATAAAGTTACTTTGGGCAACGGAAAAAAAGAGCCACCATAATCCAAGTAAAGCATTATCATCATTCTGAATTCCCATAATAACTAGTGGTGCTGTGGATTTATTTTTTGTGTGGATCAGCCATTTCCACATCTTTTTTGGAGAAATGTCTACTCTGATCCTGAACCATCTATAATCAAATTGCTTGTGTGCTGTTGAATTGTTCAAACTTTAAATATGTTCTCTGAATATTAGCCTTATCAGACGTACAATTTGTAAGTTATCTTCCCCATTCTGCAGGTTGTCTTTTTACTCCCCTAACACTGTGCTTGGAAACACAAAAGGTCTAATTTTGATGAAGCCAAGTTTATCTGTTTCCTCTGCTGCTGCAGGTGCCCTTGGTATCACAGCCATGGCATCACTGAGTCCAGCACCAGGGACCTTGCCCTGTTCACTTCTCAGAGTCCCACAGCTCTAGGTCTTCTTTTTTTTTTTTCAGCACTGAGCAGCACGTGGGAACTTGGTCCCCTGACCAGGGATCAAATCCTCGTCTCCCGCAGCGGAAGCATGGAGTCTTAAACCACTGGACCACCAGGGAAGTCCCTCACTTTTTTACTTTTACCTCTTAAGATTGAGATCTTTGAGACTGCAATACAAGATACGACACGATAAAACTCCCAGGAGAGACAAAACACGCCCTGACATCAGTCATTCCAGTGCTTTCTTATCTCAGGCCAGTCTCCCACAGCATAGAAATAGAAACTGAAATAAACAAATGGGAACTAATCAAACTTACAAGCTTTTGCACAGAAAAGGAAAGCATAAACAAAGGGGGGAAATGTACAGAATGGGAGAAAATATTTGCAAATGAAATGACTGACAAAGGTCTAACTTCCAAAATATACAAACAGCTCACACAACTCAGTAGCAACGACAAAACACAGCAAGCAAACGGCCGCAGAGCAACCAAGCCCACACAGCGTACCGAGCGCGCCTCGCAACGAAAGGGCCTGGCGCGACAAAAGGAACACCCCACGCCACAAATAAGGTCTGACACAGCCAAATAAAGTTAAAAAAAAAAACAAGGGCAAAACCTAAATAGATATTTCTCCAAACAAATACAGGTCATAAAAATATGCTCAATATCGCTAATTTTCCAAGAAATGCAATTCAAAACTACAATGAGGTACCACCTCACACTGGTCAGAACGGCCATCGTTTAAAGGTCTGCAAATAATAAATGCTGGAGAGGGTGTGGAGAAAAGGGAGCCCTCCTACGTGCTTGGTAGGAATTTATCCACAAGCTGGTGCAGCCACGAGGAAAGTCCCTCAGAAACTAAAGCTAGGGTTGTCACGTGATCCAGCAGTCCCACGCCTGGGCGGATATCCAGACAGACGAGCTCAGAAAGACACGCGCAGCCCCGTCCCGGCAGGCAGCTTCTGGGGGCGCTCGGGCGGCCAGGCCGGCGGGCACGTGCGCAGCGGAGCGCGACAGCGGCGCGGGAACCAGCGCCCCGCCCGGAGACAGCCCAGCTGCCGCTCACCCGGGGAGCCGCGAGCCCGGTCAGCAGCGAGGCTCCGGCAGCGGAGGCGGGGCGTCCCGGCGGCTGCCGGGGGAAGGGAGGCGGGGGCGGGCTGGGAGGCTCGGGTGCGCAGAGCCAACCCGGAGCCCACGGGACGGGCGGCAAGGCCGACTGCGCCTGCGGGAGCACCCGTCCACTGCCCACGGTGAACCGCCCCGGCAAGGGCGGGAGGAAGGAGACACCGGGCACGGGGTCACCCGCTCCACAGACCTCAAGACAACACAGGCAATCAACTGCGTCAGTGGAAAGAAGCGCCAGCTCTGATTTAATCTTGTGTGTGACGACAGGTCCAGGTCCAATCCGTCTGCAGGCAGGCGGTTCCCAGCCCCGCCATCAGTCACAGAAGGCCCTGCTTTCACCGCCCAGCGCCCTTGGCGTCTTCGCCAAAGGTCAGTTCACCCTGCAAGTGAAGGTTAATGTCTGGGCTTTCCAGGCTGTTCCGCTGGTTTACCCGTGTACCCTATTCCAGTATCACACTGTTCTGATTACCACAGAGCTTTGCAGTTTCAAAATCTCCAAGTGGGAGACCTCCAACTTATGAGCTTTCAAAATTACTTTGACTACTGAGGGTCCCATGGCTTTCAGGCCATGTTTTTGTATTTCTGCAAAAAAAAAAAAAAAAAAAAAAGTCATTGGGAATTTTGATAAGGATTGCATTGAATCTGTAGATGGTTTCCCAACAATATTAATTTTTCTAATTCACAAATGAGCTGTCTTTCCACTCACTCACATCTTTAACCTCTCTCAGCAATGTTTATAGTCTTTCGTTTAGAAGTGTTTTTCATTTACCAACGTAAAATAGATTCCTAGGTATTTTATTCCTTTTGGTGCTACTGTACATGGAACTGTTTCCTTAATTTCTTTTTCAGATGGTATCCTGAATTAGTTTATTAGCTTTAAGAGATTTTAGTCTTTTAATTTCGGAGTATGAACTCTGTACGGTACTCCACGTATAAGATCACGTGTCTCTTTCCTGTCCAGTTTGAGTGTCTTTTCTTTCTCTTGCTGAACTGCTCTGGCTGGAAGGTTCAAGACTGTTGTGGAGAGAAGTGGTGAAGTGGGCATCTCTGCCTTGTTCCTGATCCCAGAAGACAAAGTGTGTCCTTTGCCACCGTGCCTGATGTTCACTGTGGGTGTGCCACATACGACCTTCATTATGTTGAAATAATTTCCTCCTATTCCCAGTATTTCTAGTGTTTTCATCCTGAAAGCTGCTGTCTTCTGCGTCAGGTGAAATGATGTTTTCCCCTTTCATCAGTTAACATGGTCTATTAATGACCGCTATTTGGTTGTGGAACCAACCTAACATTCCAAGGAATAAATCCCACCAAGGAATAAATCCCACTTGGTCATGGTACACAAATCCTTTTAATAGACTGCCAAACTAAAATTTTACAGGTATTTTGTTAAGGACTTTTGCACCACTGTTTATAAGAGATACTGACTGATACTTTCCGTTTTTTGTAGTGTTTGTCTGACTTTAGTATGAGAGCAATGCTGGCCTCCTTTGTGGGCTCAGATGGTAAAGAATCTGCCTGCAATGCAGGAGACCCGGATTCAATTTCTGGGTCAGGAAGATCCCCTGGAGAAGACAATAGCTACCCACGTCCAGGATCCTCGCCTAGAGAATCTCATGGGCAGAGGAGTCTGAAGGGCAACAGTCCAGGGGTCGCAAAGAGCTGGACACGACTGAGTCCCTAACAATTTCACTTCACTGTCAATACTGGCCTCACGGAATGAGGTGAGAATCGTTTTCCCCTCGAAGTTACAGAGTTTGGGACGGACACGCACACAGGGCCATATTTACAACGGATGACCAAGGACCCACTGCAGAGCGCCGTGTTACGTGGCGGCCCAGATGGGAGGGGAGCTTGAAGGGAGACATGAGTACGTATGGCTGAGGCCCTTCACTGTCCACCTGAAACCATCTCAACATTGTTAACAGGCTGTACCCCAATACAAAATAAAAAGTTAAAAGAAAAAGAAGCGTTCTCCCCTCTTCAATATCTGGGAAGAATCTGCAAACTGGTGGCAGCCCTTTACCCGCCAGAACTCACCAGTGAGCTGTCAGAGCCAGTCTCCTCTCCGTCTGGAAGCTTTCCGTAACTGACTCCATCTCCTAGCTTGACAGCAGTGCGGCCCCTATTCTCTACTTCGCTTGGCAGCTTGTGTATTTCTAGGAATCTGTTTCACCCAGGCTATGCAATTCATTCTCATACAAGTGTTCCTAGTAGAATCCTTTTTATTCATAAAATTGGGTAATTATATCTCCACTTTGTTTTCTGATTTTAGTGATATGAACCTTTAAAAAATTCTCAGTCTAAAGGGTTTTCTGCTCTAACCTGGATTATTTCCTTCCCTTTTAAGCTTTGGGTTTAAACTGTTCTTTTTCTAGTTCCTCAGGAAGTGAAGTTAGGTTGTTGATTTAAGATCTTTAATGCTAGCATTTTGGGCTATAATTTCCCCTCAGTGCTTCTGTGCTGGGTCCTGTACGTTTTACTACGTTGTGTTTGCAGGGTCACAGTTCCCAGACCAGGGACTGATCCTAGGCTTCCAGCAGCGAAAACCTTGAGTCCTCACCGCTGCCAGTGGGTCCCATCCCTGCATGCTCTAAGATTCTCTTGTGATTGCTTCTTTGGCCCAGCGGTTCTGTAAGACTGTGTTGTTTACGGTATCTGTGGCTTTTCTAGTTTTCCGCTTGTTACTGACTTCTTTCTCTCATTGTGGTCCGAGAGGTACTTTGGGGACTTCCCTGGCGATCGGTGGTTAAGACCTTGCTTTCTAGCACAAGGGGTGAACGTTCCACCCCTGGTTGGGGAGCAAATATCCCACATGCCTCAAGGCCAAGAAATCAAACATGAACAGAAACAATAACTGTAGCAAATTCAACAAAGACTTCAAAAGTGGTCGACATCATAAGAAGAAAGAAAGAAAGGTACTTTGTATGACAACCTGCTTTTTAAAACCTTCTGAGACTCGCTACGGCTCAACGTGTATTCTATCACGGAGAACGCGTGTCCACTTGAGCAGAATGCGGGTCCTGGTGGCGAGGGCAGAGACCCGTGCCTGCTGGACGCGGCCCGTTCACTGAGTCACTCACGTCCTCCTCCCTCACGTATCTGCTGTCGGGGTCCATCCACTGTCAGCGTCAGCGTCAAGCTTCTCCTCCTTCAGCTTTGTGGAGTTGTGCCTCGTGTATTCTGATGGCTGTGGAACGGTGCGTGAATGTGTACCACTGCTTGAACTTCCTGCTGACCGAATCTAATACGTTCTGTCTTGTAAGTTTTTTTTGCCTGAAGTGTGCCTCACCTCAGAGGAGTGCAGCTGCCGTCTCTCTTGGTTACTATTTGCATGAGTCCTTCCCACACCCTTTCACACGGAACGTTTTCCTGTCTTTGGCTCCAAAGTCAGTCTCGTGTGGAGAGCAAGCAAATGGTTCATGTTTTTCTGTCCCCACTGCCAGTCTGTCTTTTGGCGAGTTTGATGCATTTACAGGTAAAGGAATTACTAACAGGGAAGCCCTCGCTTCAGTCCTTTTCCTGTTTTTCATATGCCTTGTTGCTTCTTTGTCCCTCATCTCCTGCAAGGCCGTCTTCTGTTATTGATTCTTTATAGCAAAACGCTTTCAATTCCCTTCTCATTTCCTTTTGAGTATATCCCATAGGTAGCGTTTCCTTGTACCCACGGAATTACATTTAACATCCTATTTAACGGGCCAGTTTATACCAGCTTAACTTCAGTAACATACAAAACTGTTCCCATACAACTCGGCGCCCACGCCCTCTCACTCAGGGATGTCACCAAATCACACCTCTGCGCATCGCGTCCTCCCAGAAGATGAACGACTGGGTCAGTCCCTGAAATCGAGTGGAGACAGCAGGGTGAGTTACAGCACGCCAGCTTTCCGGACCGCCTGCGTGTTCCCTTTACCAGATCTTCCCTTCACGGGGCTCTGGGCCACTGTCCAGCGCCTCCAACTTGAAGGAAGCGCCTCACTGCAGGCAGGTATGTGGTAAAGAGCTTGCTCGGCTCTGGCTTCTCTGGAAGCTCTCAGCTTCTCTCTCAGCTCTGAAGGACAGGGTTCCCCGTGACAGGTTTCCTGGTTGACAGCTTTCCCTTCTAGATTCTGAACACGGCAACACAGCCTCCAAGGTTTCTGACGAGAAATTCACCAATAATTTTTGATTTTCAGCTCACTGTTGTTCTCAAGATACTCTTCACTCCTCAGCACCATCGGCACAGTGAGCTCTGTTAACAGGTCATACTGTCGGTGCAGAGCTGGCGCAAGCAGAGCACCGCAGACGCTGCAGGTCTGGCTCCGACCACCACCGAAGTGCGGCTGCAGGAAACCCAGGCACACGGACCTCCTGGTGCGTGTAAGTTACGTGCGGCTGCAGGAAACCCAGGCACACGGACCTCCTGGTGCGTGTAAGTTACATGCGGCTGCAGAAAACCCAGGCACATGGACCTCCTGGTGCGTGTAAGTTACGCGTGCCCCATGCTCTCGTCTATTCAGTGTGCAAGTGTTATGGCTAAGAAAACGTGCGTGCCTTTACTTCAAAATACTTAATTACTAAAATTACCAAGCACCCCCCGAGCCTTCAGGGAACTGTAATCTCTCTGCAGCAGTAACACCAAAGATTACTGACCACAGATCACCATGACAAATACAACAATGAAGTCTGAAATATTTTGAGAATTACCAAAATGAGACAGGGATCTGACCTGAGCAAATGCTGTGGGAAAAAATGGTGCTGACAGACTCCCTCGACATGGGACTGCCACAAACCTCCAATTTTTAAAACTGCGCTACTTGCTAGGTGCAATGAGGCAAAGTGTGTGAAAATGAGGTAGGTAGGTAGCACTGCCAGCACAGTTATTACCAGTCAGCACAGCCAGCCGGTGGCCACGCACAGGGCCTCGCTGAGGCCTCCCTGCTGACGAGGAGGCGCCCGTGGACGACTCCGAGCTCCTCCAGATCACGGGCCACGCAGCTTCACCAGGGAGACGCTGGCCCGGCTGGCCATCCAGGACATTAAGGAACAGCAGCAGGGCTCCTCCACCTCCAAGGCACTTTCCCATGAAGGCCGTGGCATGAAGGTTTGGGGGATTTAAAAGTTGTCATATTTATTCTGGCGCATGGGTTTAGTTGCTCTGTGGCATGTGGGATTTTCCCGGATCAGGGATCAAACCCAAGTTCCCTGCGTTGGCGGGCGGACTCTTCACCACCAAGCCCCCAGGGAAGCTCCACTTTATTTTCAGTTAAAGTGCAGCCGGCTTTCCATGTGGCCCGTCTCTCTGCGCAGTGCAGCGACTCAGCCGCACACACACATATTCCTTCTCGCTCTTCTCCACGACGGCCCATCACAGGATGCTGAAGACAGTTCTCCGCGCCGGAGAGAGGACGCTGTTCCCTTACCCGCCCTCTGGGCGACAACCTGAGTCTGCCCCCACAAAGCCCACAGCTCCCCGCCTCCGGCGACCACAAACCTGCGAGTCTGTTTCTCTTTCGTAGTGTCTTCTGCTCTGCTCTCACAACACCATCGCTCCGTCGCTCTCGCCAGTCCAAGCTAGACCGGGAGAGCCTAACCCACAGACACTCCGGCCGTGCTCACTCGTCGGGCTCCCCTGCCCCTCACGTGGAGCCCCTGCGGCTTGCTGGCTCACGCTCCTGCCTGCCCCCACGGCTCCTGAGCGCTCTGGAAGCTACTCCCTCGGCTCCTGCGCCCTGCTGTCTTACAACTGTCCGCTTCTCTAGATTCCTTTTTCTTGATGCCCTCGTTCAGTTCAGACACCTATCCCCGATTTCTGTCGCTTCTTTGCCGCGCCCTCTGTTGGTTCCTCACGCACAGTAACACACTGAGACGAGTATCCTCAGGCCACCGCCTCCTCTGGGAGGGTTCCCGTCGAACTCATTTTTCCTGTGAATGACCACACGCTGCCGCTTCTCTGTCAGTTCAGTTCAGTCGCTCAGGCGTGTCCGACTCTTTGTGACCCCATGCACTGCAGCACACCAGGCCTCCCTGTCCATCACCAGCTCCCGGAGCTTATTCAAACTCAAGTCCATCAAGTCGGTGATGTCATCCAACCTTCTCATCCTCTGTCGTCCCCTTCTTCTCCCACCTTCAATCTTTCCCAGCATCAGGGTCTTTTCCAAGGAGTCAGTTCTTCGCATCAGGTGGCCGAAGCACTGGAGCTTCGGCTTCAGCGTCAGTCCCTGCAGTGAGTGCTCAGGGCTGACTTCCTTTGGGATGGCCTGGCCGGATCGCCTGGCAGTTCCTCCTGCGGTTCTCTGCACGGTCCGTAATTTTCTGCTGATGGAGTCTCACTGTGGTGTTCTGGAGATCTGTCTCCCTCCCTCCAGGGCTGCTGCCTGCTGGGAGCCAGAAGCGTTCACCCTGACCACACCACTCGCCAAACCAGCAGCTGTCTCCTCGAAAGGACTCATCCAGCTGCCAATTCCAGCCATTCTCTCACTCTGCTGACCTGGTAGAGGGGCTGTGCCCAGGTTTCCCGTCCCGTCACTTTGCACAGCGTCACTGTGGTCTGCGGTCTTTAAAGATCAGTGCTTCTGTCCCATTTCTAGACCTTGATCAAACTCATCCAAGCCCCTGAATCACTGCTAATTCTCTCAGCAGAAAATGCCAGGTACATGCATATCCTTCCAGCATAAGGTATGACGTGGTTTCTAGTGTTGGTAAACCATCAGGATGAGTCATCCTTCCTTCAATGTAGCTCCTGTAAAACTCTTGTGACCACAGGAAAAGATGAAGGCAAAGATGCATCACAACCGTGGCCCCTGGCTTTACGCACTGTTCAGAACACTGGAGGTGGACTTAGCGTTAAAAGGAACGTGGCAGAGTCTACCTCTCAAGTCCTTATTCCAGGACAGCTTTCTAGGGCCCGAGGCTGCAGCTGAAATCAGCACTTCCAACTCTGCATTCCAACCCCAACCACTTAGGAACCTGAATATTTGCTACAGTATTCTGCTTCTTTTGTCCTAAACATTTTTCTGGAAATACACAAAAGAAAACAAAACAGTCTCTGTAGGGTGAGTATTTAGCTCTCCTATCTGCAACCTTCTCTCTCTAAAGCACGGTTTTTCTGCAGCAGTTACTTTGTATCAATGAGTAACCCACAGGCTACAATGATTGAAAAACTGACGTGGTAACAGCCAGCAAATCCCATCCAACAAGTCCTTCCTCCAGTAACAACAGCGAAATGGCATCAACAACTAACCACCCGTCCTCCTGAGTGTGACAGGAACACCACCAAGCAGCAGGGGAAGTGAGAGCTCCTCTGTCACCAGAGGCAGGGATGGCCAGGCCCGCGGCACACCAGCCCGCCCAGCTCCGCCGCTTCCTCCTTTGCTCCGGAGCAGTGAGCCTGCTTCCTCTCAGGACTGCTGTCGGGCCCTGCCCCCACCACCCCCAAGCAAGTCAAACAGGCTTCGCTGCTTTCAGAGCTTTGACCTGACCAGGCTGGGTCGCACTGCACCCCCGCTGTTCCAGCTGCAGAGCCTTTCCACCCCAGGGATTGCCGCGATTCCAACATGCAGACGGGGACCGGCTGCGGTGACTGTGGTCAGGGCGAAAGCGAGGCCACCACCAAACTGCTTTCAGCCCCACCTCGGCACTTCTACCCGGGCTCTCGAAGAACCACACAGCTGAAAAGCGCAGCCCCTCAAGTCCGTCCCACGCTGCCTGCACACTGCACTCAGCCCCAGCTCGCCAGACCACGCTCTTCCAGGCCGACCACCACCTCACACTCAGCAAAGTTCAGAAGCCAGGCAGCCTGCTTCCAGACTCAACCACGACAACACACACGGAGGGCCTCAGGTTCCCTTCTCTGCTCCCCTCCAAGACACACACTCAAAACACATAAATATGCCAGGCAGAGTCACATGGACTATTAACGAGCATTCTAAAATATAGTTAGGTTTTTTTTAAGGGTACAAATTCGGCTCTCACTCTGTTGAGCTGATGCCTACAAACTGTCCTTTTGGTAGTGAAAACCAAGCCATCGGAGGGTCCACCACGGTCTCCAGCTGGAGAGACTGAGAGGGACACAGACTTGTTTCCAGAGCTTCCTGCTGGGCTGATACAGGACACCCCTCTGGGACTCCTGGGCACCGCCCCAGCACGGCCACACCTTTTCCAGACCTGACCGCACCCCCCCAGAGGACCCCTCGCCAGGCCTCTCCACTGGGCTACCGTGGGCTCCCAGGCTTCCCCTCCCCTCCCTAGAGACTGCGGGCACCTGGGAGTCTGGAGAGCAGACAGGAGTTCACTGCACAGACTCGTCGACAAGCAGGAAAAAGAGGGAAGAACTGGTTGACGAGTGCACTTTTTCCTGTCAACAACGAACTTTTTTACCAACTCAGGCTGCTAACATTTCCTTAAAAGTCATGAAAATAAAGACTGGCCCAGTGGTCTACTCTTTATCTATGAAAATTAATTCATAAAAAGAAGCATTTTTTTTAATGCACTAAGATCCTACATGCCACCCCTGGACACACAATAAATGAATAAAGCATTCTAGAAACCCACACGGAGTGCAGACTGTGAGGTAACCGTGTCTGTGCAAATGCTGCAGGAGAGCAGATGCGGCAGGGCGTGAGGCGTGAGGAGCACCTCCAACACACGTGAGCCCGGCTGCCTGCCTTCCAGGCCATCTCGCGGGCGACAGGGACGCGCCCTGGGACCAAGCCTCGTGCACAGGGGCTCAGGAGCCAGGGGTTCTCCTGTCTGCACAGCAGGCATGCGACACGGAGGTCGGGCCTTCCCTCTCTCCACCAGGCCATCTCGGCCAGGGGCATCCCCTCAACCTGAGGAACGGCTGTCAGACAAACTGACCAAGGACACAGGACGAGCAGCAGGAGAAGCGCCGATGAAACCAGAAGCAGACGCGCCTCTGAGCACAGCTTCAGCAGAGCTCTATGAAGACGGGGAGCCCCGAGCTCATCAAGCAGAGAAGCCAGCAAGGCAGCGGTCATGCCCTGGAGACAGAGACTGGGGCAGGGCGTCTGGAAGAGACTCGGCGGGGAGTCAGTGCCGCGATGAGAAGACACTTAGCCGGTGAAGAAAGGGCGACAGTGTAGCGAGAGGCTGGAGCAGGCGTGCGTGGGGAGAGAGCTGTGAGACCACATCACACGCGAGTGGAAAAACCAGCACAGCAAAGGAGAAGGCCAAGGCACAACACAGAATCCCAACATGAGACAAGCTGACAGGCCCGGCTATTCCAACCTTCCCCAACCAGTCCATCCTAAAGGAGACCAGCCCAGGGTGTTCCCGGGAAGGACTGAGGCTGAAGCTGAAACTCCGGCACCTGACGCGAAGAGCTGACTCACTGGAAAAGACCCTGATGCTGGGAGGGACTGGGGGCAGAGGAGAAGGGGACGACCGAGGATGGGATGGCTGCTGGATGGCATCACGGACTCGATGGATGTGAGTCTGAGTGAACTCCGGGAGTTGGTGATGGACAGGGAGGCCTGAGTGCTGTGATTCACGGGGTCGCATAGAGTCGGACATGACTGAGCGCCTGAAGTGAACACACACACACACAGCATCAACCAAGCCAAGAGACACAACCAGGCGCACTGCAGCATGGAGCCGGCCACTTTCTTCCTGTACGAGAAGCATCCCTAAAAGCTATCACATGGAAAACACTCTTGCTGTGTATTTAAACAAACTCTCACCTAGGCTTTCAAGAACAACAGCCAAATAACAGAAGAAAAACAGCTAACTCCCTGTTTACAAAATTTAATCCGTTAATCAATGAAATGTAAATGGTAAACAACGAGGGACCTTTAAAATTTTCCCCGGGAGCTACACTGGCAACCGCTGAGAAAAGCGACAGCTATATATAAACAGAATCTTCCAACTACAGACAGCTAAGCACACAGCCTTCCTGGGGGCAGGATGACAAGAAGCACTGGACTCTGAGGAGGCACAGCCATGGGGTCTTCGGGACACGATCACAGAAGCGGACGAGACTAAACGATTCTGTTTCGGAGAAGAGGCGGAAGTAACCGCGACGGCCACTGAGGACGGCTACCCCTTGGTGCGGGCAGTGTGACACGGCGAGCAGAGCACACCCACAAGGGAAGGTGCCGCGTGCGCAGGGGGCGATTTTCACAAGGAGCTGTGGAGCGTGCGTGCTGGGCGAGCCCGTCTGGAGGAGAGGTGTACGTCTAGAAGCCTGGGCACCCAGTAGTCCAGAAAGGGGACAGAGAACCCTTCCCGAGACTCCTATGCTGCGTCTGTGATTTAGAAACAAGCCATTTGGGAAGACCTCCCCACCCAGCAGGACGGGAGCGAGCAGGGCTCCACAGGCGCCCCGGCTTTTTGAATGGCTGCAAGCGTCCTTTGCACTTCAGCAACGTTGTCTCCCAAAAGCCACCGCAGGTAGCAGGAGCCCGAGAGGCAAAGTGCTGAGGAGCCTGTGCACAGTCGGGCCCCGTGCGTGGGAGACACGCTCCGGGATGCCAGTGGAGGCCTGAAACCACGGAGGAGCCGGAGCCCTCACACGGCGGGCCCTTCCTGTGCCTCCAGCCTGACCACGTCTACGTCAGGCACAGGATGCTCTTAACAGACTGCATGAGCGTGGTGGGCGGCCTCTCTCAGGGCTTCTGGCTGCACCGCGCCCCCGCCCCTCGTGTGAGGTGAGAGGCCAGCTGCCTGCCTGACGTGGGGGAGGTGGGCGGCACGGGCCCTGTGCCCCAACCCACATTCGGACCCTACAGCAGGAGGACCGCCGCGCAGTGAGCTGGGCAGGGGGCCGCTGTGGGGTCCAGGCCTGGGCGTCTGAGACCCCAGGTGGGGAGGGGCAGGACGGCGTGAGCCTCCATCACACCGCTCCCAGCAGCGCACATAGTCAAATGACCAACGGTTTACTTCTGGAAGCGTCATCTAGCAGTTTTGGACCGTGGCTGACCGAAAGTAACTAAAAGCAAAAAGTGAAACTGGGAATAAAGGGGGGATGCTGAATTCTCATTTTGCAGCTGTGGAAACTGAAGCTCAGCAACTCTCTTCAGAGCCATCCTGTGGCCCTGCTTAAGGAAGCCTTTACAATGCCCTTGGCTTCCGGTCCACTGCTTCCAAGCAGGCTGAGGGATTCACAGGCATGTGCTACTTTTCAGCCCGGGAGCACCAGGCAGGCCGGGGCGGGGATGCATGGGGGTGGGAGTGTGTATCAAAAGCCACTTGGAGAATGTATTTCAGTTCTTTCTTTCATGTGGCTACCTTCTGGGGAAACCACAGATTAGTCTAGGATCTGGAGCTCCCGAGAGCCTAGTGTCAGGATCCAGGCTTTCCCTGCTGGGGCCCGCCGTCAATCCCTGCTAAGGGAACTCGGGTCCGGCAAGCTGCACGGCGCTCCCCTCCCGAAAGGCTTACTGGTTTAAACAAGCAGTCTAGGGTCTCCGTTAGGGCCTCTGAGAGCAGGTGCAGCACTCACAAAACCTGTGAAAGACACACGTCTAAGACCCACTTGGGGATCAGTGAGAGGCGAGACTAAGGGGGACGCAGCCAGGAAAGCTGAAGACACGAGGCCGCAGGAGCCGGGTGAGGCCGGAGGCGCAGACGAGCGTGGACGAGGGACGCGGCGGGGCCTGGACTGAAGGCAGCAAGAGCAAAGTGCGCTCAGGGTAGGCAGGTTGGGCAGGCCGGACGTGGTCGGCGCCAGGACACAGCCAGGAAGCCGCTGAAGACCGCCGTGCGGGGCCAGGATCACGGGGGCACACGGCAAGGACAGGGTGGGCCCACCACTCCCTGCCCCGCAACGCTGTGCTCAGCACACTGCCAGGCACCCAGTCGGGTTCAGCCCTCCTGCCCGAGGGGAGGAGGGACTGCAAGCGAAGGTGCCAGGTGCCCAACGGCCAGCGGGCCGGGACGGGAACCTGCACACCAGGCGCCTCGCCGAAGCCAGTGGGTCGACCTACCCCGCGGCCGAGAACGGCCACCGGCCAGGACCCTCCAGCACCGCCCCCCACAGCGGCGGGAGGCTGACAGAGACCCCCGGGAGAGCCACACCGAGCACCCACGCCCGCAGAAAGTAAACGCGAGGCAGTCTGCGGCCACTCGGAGACGGTGTGTTACTCCCGAGTAAGGAACAGCCAGTTCCGAGTAAGGAACAGCCAGTTCCGTCAGAGCTGCGTGAAATCCACTACCCGGAAATTTACAGTTCAGAAGAAACAGACCTGTCAAAGCATCCCTCTTTCCAAAACACTTTTAAATAAACACCAAGGCCAAGTGACCAAGTGAAGTCCCTCAGTTGTGTCCAACTCTTTGCGACCCCGTAGACTGTAGCCTACCACACTCCTCCATCCATGGGATTTTCCAGCCAAGAGTACTGGAGTGGATTGCCATTTGCGTCTCCAGAGGACCTTCCCAACCCAGGGATCAAACCCAGGTCTCCTGCATTGTAGGCAGACACTCTACTGTCTGAGCCACAGGAAAGTCCTTAAATAAGCACACCGTATGCTTCCGTAGGAGGTGCTCTTGTCTCAGCACTGTTGCGGCTAAAGACACGCGTGCCTTCCTGGAGCACGAGCATCGGCCCCTGACACCCAGCACGATCCTGCAGGCGGGTCCCTCCTCCGGAAGCAGACGCTGACCACTCAGATGCTGCTTCAAGGTGAGTGCTAAGCTCTCTCAGTGTAAAGAGACTGTGTCGACTGTGTCTACACAGATACACACACACGCTCTTTTCCAAGGTGTCACATTCACGTGGAGCCACTTTTCAGAGTCAAGCTCCCTGGAAAGCAATTCTTGTCACAAGGACTGTGCAGCCCGGATCAGCAGACTCCTCAAGGGACGCTCCCGCTGTCCTCAAGGCAGGCGCCAAACTGAGAGCTAAGCATCCTTATCACGAGACCAAAACGACAGTGGCCTTCTTTTTTCCTTTTTGGTAAGGCAGACTGGAAAACAAGAGAAAGCTACACACACTATTTTTCAATACTCTTTGCATCTGACATCAGCCTTAGGTTGCCTCAGGCATTTACCTGATAAAACAGCCCCCATTAGCTACTCAGAAGAGCTGGCACGGAGAGCTGGCTGAAGAGGACCAGACCACCTGCTCTGCGTCCAGTTCAGCCCCCGATTTTAACCTGTGCTGCAGGGACGTCTGAGGAAGTGCGTCCCTCTGCATTTCAGTCCTAGCCCCACTCATCTCTTGGCGTGTCTTTAGGCAAACACGGAGAAGGCAATGGCACCCCACTCCAGTCCTCTTGCCTGGAAAATCCCCTGGACGGAGGAGCCTGGTGGGCTGCAGTCCATGGGGTCACAAAGAGTCGGACATGACTGAGCGACTTCACTTTCACTTTTCACTTTCACGCACTGGAGAAGGCGATGGCACCCCACTCCAGTGTTCTTGCCTGGAGAATCCCAGGGACGGGGAGCCTGGTGGGCTGCCATCTATGGTGTCGCACAGAGTCGGACACGACTGAAGCGACTTAGCAGCAGTATCATCAAAG
>SJXQ01007542.1:269155-286658 GCA_006408695.1 Aepyceros melampus
CACTTCCGCCACCGCCGCCGCCCCGAGCGGAAGTACCTGTCACGAGACGCCCGACGCCAGGGCTGCGGGGCGGGGCCCGCCTCCGCCGCGCGTCGCGTCCCGCGGCCCCGCCCCCGAGTCACGTGGCCCAGCGCGCCCGCCCCCCGCGGCCGCGGCCATCTTGGGCCCCGCCGGGCGCGGGGCGGCGCCGTGCCGGGCGCGCCCGCCGAAGCCTCGGCCCCGAGCCGCTCCTCACCCAGGGAGCGGAGACGGGGAACCCCGCGGGCGCCGCGGAGGGCGGGCCCACGCGCACGCCGGAGGAGCCGCTCGGAGCTGCGGCCCCGCCCTCGACAGCGAGCTGCTCTCTTCCTGTTGGTTCCTGCAAACCTCGCTGTTCGCGTTGCTGGACACAATAGCCGTTGGTTACCGTAGCGGGCTGAATAGTGGCGCCCGAAAGGTCGTCCGCACCGTGGGACCGGTGGGTGAGGTCTGACTTGGAAAAAAGTGTATTTGAAGCTGTAATGAGGGGCCTGGAGATGAGACCCTCCCGGATTACCTCCTTGTGTGCAAGAGACAAACCTAGAGGAAAAGGCCACGTGGAGACGGAGTGGCCGCAGTCAAACGGGTGCCAGCAGCACGGGGTGGGCCTGGTGCTGAGCGTGACTTTCATATTTGAGAGAAGCTATTTCGTTTGTTCTAAGCCACCAGCAGTTCCAGGACACTAAAGCTCGCTCGCTCGCTCTCTCTCTCTCTCTCTCTCTCTCGGACCCCTCATCCACAGCCTTTGAAAGATACCCAGGATGTGACCCCGTACACGCTCTGCCACCACCAGCTGCTCTGAACCACCATCCTTTCTCACCTGGATTATGGCAACAACTTGGCTTCCTGCTCCCACCCCATTCCCTATCTAGTATCAACACAGCAGTCAGAATAACATGTCGCTCTCCTGCTCAAACGATTCCCATAGGTCAGAATAAAAACTAAAGGCTTTGCAACCGAAAGGTCCTGTCCTGGCCCTTCTCTGGTGTTCCATTGGTTGGGACTCCCCACTCCAGTGCAGGGGGCCTAGGTTCGGTCCCTGGTCACAAAACAGAATTCCACGTGGCCAGAGCTGAGGCTTTGTGGGCAACTAAAGATTCTGCAATAAAGACCAAAGATCCTGCATGCTGTAGTTGGGCCTGGCACAGCCAAATAAATAATTTTTTTTAAGTGTGACGAAGAGAAACAGCAATGGCAGTGTGTAGGGAGTGACCCCAGCCTCCCTGTCTCCCAAAATCAGGCCACTGCCTTGTCTACCTGGTTTGATGCTGAGATGCCAATGCCTGGAACAGTGCCTGAGTCGTGACAGGTACTCAGTGAGTATTCACTGAGCGATGATAAAGTCATTGCTCTGCCATCTCCCTAATTCTCTCCTTTCACATTAGCAGCTCCCACCACTCCCTTGAGACTAGTCCAGCAAGATTATATTAGTAAACACACAGTCATGGTGCTGTATTTCAGAACGTAACCCTACCTGCTTTACCAATAGGCCTCCAAGGAGTGAGATTTCAAACAAGACAGAAGCAGGTGGCTCTCCTGCACACGCAGACGTGGGCGACCCCGTGGCCACGCTGTCTACAGGGGCTTGTCACTGTGCCAAGAGCTGGGAGCAGGGGAGGAGCTCCGTGGAGATGGCACACCTGCTTCTTAAACACCTGGGCGCAGAAGTGACACGCACCACCTCTGCTCACATTCCTCTGGCGAGAGCTAGTTGTGCTACACACCTGGATGCAAGGGGACCTGCAAAACGGGGCGACGGGCGAGGCGCCAGCTGTGCGCTGGGGAGGAGGGAGGATGAACCTGGCCACAAGCTGTCTGCCCTGCCGCAGACACCGCGTGGAGAACACTGGGCGCCAAGGACTGCGGGCGGGGCAGGAGAAACAGCTGAGGTTGCCCAGGAGATGGAGTAGCCAAGGAGGACTTCCCAGAGGAGGTGCTGCCCAGGTGACTCAGGAGGGATGAGTAAGAACCTGCTGGGCCAAGAGGAAGGTGACTACCCTGGAGGGACGGCTGTGTGCAAAGGTTTAGAGAAGAGAGAGCATGTCATAACTCGTTCCAGAAATTGCTGACCGGTTGGTGTTCCTGGAGAACAGAGTTGGAGGGAAGGAAGCAGGAGCCGAGAGGAAACTCATGCACAAAGCCCGGCTGGTGGTGTTCCTGAGTGCCTTTGATCCCGAGGTTGATGGAGCCTTTTCCTGTTTTCCTGCTATTGACAGTCCAGGTCCACAATTGAGGGTAAAGAGTGTGGAGGAGCTGACATTTAGGAGGACTGGGACGCCGGCTAAGACAGGTGAGACCTGGCCCTGTCTCGGTGCAGGCGGAAGTGGCAGGACTGGCCCCGCCACCCGGCTCACCTCCTCCCCCACCGCACGGCAGAGACGGGAGAGAGAGAATTCACGGGGCCACAGGGCCGCTGGGGATCACTGGGCTGCCCCCTACCCCAGTTATCTAGGTGAGGGGGCTCTGTGAGACTTATAGCTGGGATAGGGGGAACAGGACCCATGGGACTCTCCTCTCCTGGGGAATCTCCGAGTGGATCCTGCCCCCCACCCCCTGGCAGGGGCAGGAGAGGACTCAGAGGAGAGGAGGCTGCAGGCTGGCTGCTTGTACACCCGCCTGGCCTGGGCGAGGCCACCCTGTAGGCTTTTCCTGGAGTCAAGAGGTCGGTCCAAAGGGCAGCAGCTTAAGCCACTGTATCAGCGATCCACCCCCAAGCCTAAGTGCCGAAAACCTGTACTCATCTCTTATCTCATGACTCCCGTGGACCAGGAGGTCAGGCAGTGGGTCATGAGCATGACCTCTGTATCCTCCACGCTGCCTGGGCCAGGGCAGAGGGACTCGGCTGAGGGATGAGCGGAGGGTTCGCCTGGGGCTGGCTCACACAACGGTGACCGGAGCCGACACGCGCGCTTCTCTCCACTCAGCCTTTCCACGGGGCTGCTCACGTCCGCACAACGTGGCAGCTGGCTTCCACCTGAGAAAAGCACCCGAAAGGCCAAGGTGATGCCGCAGTCTCTGACACGACCGAGCCTCACGCCCCCCCATCGTCACCTGCACAGAACTCGGGCTCACATGGGCTAGCTCTGGCTCAGCCTGCGAGGACCACGGAAGGACGTGCACCCCTGGCAGGAGAATCATGGGCTGCCACGGAGGCTGCAGACCACGGCTCTCTTGCTGCTCTGCGGCTGGGAGGGCTGGCCAGGGACAGGGCCCCTGAGGAGGATGGGCTAGAGGGGCCGAAGAGTTCTAGCCTGGCCGGCTCTACCCTACCGTGGACCCAAGCGAGGGGAAGGCCCACGGGGCTCTGTGGGCAGCTCACCCATGGCCTGTGTGCAGCGCAGGCCCCGCACAGGTGTCGGGGCTCCCAGGGTGCAGAGGAGCAGCCACCACCTGAAGGATCTGTCCACAAGACGCCCTTCCCCCACGGCCCTCAGCTGTCAGCTTTGCCAGAAGTCAGACGACTGTAGATTTATGGGTCTATTTCTAGACTGCCCTGTTCCGTTGATTTGTCGGCCCAACTTTATGCCAACACCACACTGGATTAATTACTATACTTGCATGGGATGTCCTGAGATCTGGCGAGTAAGTTCTCCGACTTTCTCCTCCTCCCCTTCGGGAAGGCCTTCGCGATCGTCGGCCCTTTGCATTTCTATATAAGTTTTAGACTCAGCTTGTCAATTTCCACATGAAAATTCTGCTATAGACTGGAATCATATGGCATTTATGACCCCCTTGAGTTGTACACTTATGTATTATTTGAATGCTTTTTCATATATGTGTTACACTTCAAAATGCTTAATGCCATCAGGAAATCCGCTACCCATGGCACATGTGTGTTCAGTTGCTCAGACGTGTCCAGCTCTTTGCGACCCTATGGATCATACTCCGCCAGACTTCTCTGCCCATGGGATTCTCCAGGCAAGAATACTGGAGTGGGTCGCCATGCCCTCCTCCAGGGGATCTTCCTAACCTAGGGATCAAACTCATGGCGTATTTTGTATTTATGTTACAAGACACTGAGATTCTTCAACCGATTAACATTAAACTTCTTTCAAAACTTCACTTTTTCCCCAAGGGATCTGTGTTCCCTCAAATTCTATCATTTGCATACCATCTTCATGATTTTTTTTATATATCCCATGCCAACAATACTGTCAGTTATGGAAAGAGAGTTGATGTTTAAAAATTTAAACTTTTTGAAATAAACCTTTGTATCAGCATCATAAGAGGATGAGTCTCTCTTGCCAAATCGGAGAAGATAACTGGCAAGGCGAGCATCACAAAAATAAGATTGTTGGCTTATAACTGGCTGTGGTCTGCTGAAAGTCTTGAGAAGGAAGCCTGCTGCTAAGTCAGTTCAGTCGTGTCCAACTCTGTGCAACCCCATAGACGGCAGCCCACCAGGCTTCCCTGTCCCTGGGATTCTCCAGGCAAGAACACTGGAGTGGGTTGCCATTTAAGGAAGCCTACACTTTGTCTATTCAAAATGCCTATTTGCAAGTTTTAGAGAAATGCGACATGTGCATTGCCAGCACACCAAGAATTTCTCCCTGAGGTGATCAGGAAGATTGGAAAACTACTGGAAAAGGAGTAATCTGGTCACTTTTTGGTTTTCTGGAGCTGACTGTAGACCCACACGCAGGTGTGAGAAACAATCCAGAGAGTCGGCCTGTACGCTTTACTCGGCATCCCCAAGGGTGCCCCCCAAGGACGCTGACACTGTGGTATTTTGCGCTCCTCAGTCTTAGCTGTTCTCCCTCTGCGTGTGTGCGTGTGTGTGCACGTGTGTGCATGCTGCGTCCCCCGTGCAGGCCTGTGCATCCACCATCACCCAGCTGCGTGTTAACGCCATTCTCACCCAGGAATCCAGGCCAATGGGGCCAGCCCCCAGCCCTGCAGGCCACCTGCCTGCTGTGTCTCAGGTGTGGTGTGGCCCACTCCTATACTGCCCCCTGGAGACCCCACCCACACGTGAGCCGCGGAGCCTCCCTGCACTGCCCGCCCCCAGGTCACAGCAACCTCCACGAGGCAGGGAAGCAGGATCTTACCCGTCCCTGATAGGAGAGGACTCTGAGCACTGAGGAACGGTGCTGACTGTTAACGACCATCATCTCACGGGTAAACGTTCCTCCCCCTCTGAATGCACTGGTGAGCACCCTGAAAGGCCAGCTCTCTAATCTATTCTTGGAAGAAACAAGGCAAATAGAACACAGACAGTTATGAAAACTTTCAAAATGACTCGACGCAGGTATTCCCCATTTCTTAAATGGCCGCTTTAGGCCACTCCAATTTTAAGAAAGCCCTACGTTAGTACCTGTTTTTACTAACCGAAAGAAATCCAAAGAGGATTTTCACTTTTATAAGAAAACAGCAGAAAGTGGAAATAGCATTTCCCGTGAGTTCTGCTGCAAGCTGTTAGAGGCAGCGCAAGCTCTGAGCAGCAGGAGCGGCAACCCCCCCCTCCCTCTCAGGTCCTTCCCAGGAAGCGCAGCCCGCATCTCAGAGCAGCCGCCAGAGCCGTGAGCTGTGTCTGCGGCCGGCCGTCTGGTCCTGGCTTGTCTGTGCATCGGAGAGCAAGGTGTCTCCTAAGGTGACTGCTTTTTCCTTTTACGCCACTTGGCTCATGAGAAGTTTCTTAGGAACACTTTACTCTCAAACAGTGGGCGAAGCTGTATCAATACTGCATTTTCCTTTTCTGTGTTTTCAAGGGTGAGGCAGTTATCTGGACCATCTCTCTCTGTCCTCGTGGGAAGCCAGGCACCAGGACCCAACTGTCCCCTCCCGGTCCTCTCCTGGGTTCATCCTTCGGTCCATTCCAAACCCCAACCTTCGCATTCCCTATGGCGTCCCCATTCCCCTGCCGCTTGGGGCTGGGGTCCACCCTGTCTCCCTCCAGGGTCTGCCAGAGGGACCTTTCTTTACTTTCCATGTTATGGCTAATGCAACTCAATAATTAGACATCGCAATTAACAATGCATTTGCTATTTAAGATAGAGATTCCAAAAGAACTAAATGTTTTGACTCCTCCTGTCCAGGCCTCATTCAAACACAGATGGAATTTTTATGCAATGATAACAGAATACAGACCCGCACCAAGGATCTTGTGAGCTTTTAGTTCCCCAGCCAGGGGTGGAACCCGAGCCCTTGCCGATGATGGGCGTCCTGACCACTGGGCCACGAGGGAGTTCCGTGCACCCCACTTTAATACTGCCCATTTTACCAAATGTACCAAGTGCGTCTATGGACCAAATAGTCCCCAAGTCTCCTAAAATCAGCTGTCACTTTCACTTTCTCCCTGACTCTGTAAACAGCATAAGTCCGTTATTGAACATTTTAGGAAAATCGGGCATCTGTGGATAGGAAAATTAGGCACCAACCATCGCTCTACCTAGAGATAACTGGTAAAATAATAGGTGATATCATCATCCATGTCTTCTATGTCTGACACAACATACCACATCACTCAACTTCAGAAAATACAAAAATCACCTTAAACTCAGCAGCTAGGAAAGATGAGCACTCAGCTCTCACTTTCAACAAGTCACCCGGCTGCAGCTGCCGCGTTGGCTGAAGCTGTGGTCACGTCGCGGCTTGGCTGGGCAAGGACCCCTGGGTGCTGACCCATGTGGCTGCTGGTGGGCGGTGGGGCTGAGCTGGCCTGTCTGAGGCAGCAGCCCCCCCAACGCGGGAGCCCCACAGAGGACTCAGGGCATGGAGCTGCACCCCGCCCCCTGCCAGGGGGAGGGACGAGTGTGAGAGGAAGGGCAATGGAGAGGCTCCATCTTGTTTCAACTTAACGCCACCGGCGACCTTCCACCACTTCTGCTCTGTGGTGTGTTATTAACATGAGTGAATCGCTAAAGCTGGCCCGCACCAAAGGGTGAGTGATACACAAGGGGAAGAAAACCATTCGGGGTCACTTACAGGCTACCTACCGACGACCTACAGGCAAGACTGTCTTGTAGCCGACTTGTGTTTTATTAACTGGAGATGGTTCTTATTCCACAAAACCAGTTTCAAAGCGTGCAACTTGGTGGCTTCTAGTATGTTCACAGGGCTGTGGGGAGACCGCCACTTACTCCACGACATTTTCAGTTCGGTTCAGTTCAGTCGCTCAGTCGTGTCCGACTCTTTGCAACCCCATGGACTGCAGCACGCCAGGCCTCTCTGTCCATCACCAACTCCCGGCATTTTCAAGACCCTGTAAAACACTGTGCCGTGAGCAGCCACTCCCTGTTCCCTTTCCCCAGCCCAGAGACCACTGACTAGCTTGTCTGCAAGCACTGTCTGTTCTGAACATTGCACACAAATGCACACTTGAAGTCCAGGATGTCACACGCCTGTATGCATAGGAGCTGCATACACTTTGTGGCCTTTTGTCCTTGGCTTCTCGGCAATGATGTTTTCAAGGCTCACCCGTGTCATAGAATGTCATTTCTTTCTGAGAAAAGCCCCGCTATGTGGATGGACACATTTCGTTCATTCGGTCATTAGTCCATGGACATGTTACACTTTCCAACTACCAGGAATCATGCTGCTACTAATAATATCCATGTACACATGTTTGTGAACACATGTTTGCAACTCTCTTGGGTATACGCCTGGCTGGTCATGGGGTAACTCTACGTTAATTTTTTGAGGAACTGCCAAGCTATTTTTCAATGCTGCTGCATCATTTTACGTTCTTCCCGGCAATGAATGAGAGTTCTGGTTGCTTGATATCCTGGACACTTGTGACCATCCACTTTTCCTTTACTCATCCCAGTGGGTGTGAAATGCTTTCTCATTGTGATTTTGGTTTTCGTTTTCCTAGTGATGGATGAAGTTGTGTATGTTTTCATGTGCTTACTGAATGTCTATATACCTTCTTTGGAGAAATGTCCATTCAAGTCCTATGCCCTTTTTTCTACTGGGTTGTCTTATTATTGAGTTGTAACTGTTCTTTATACATTCTGGGTATTATATCCTTTGCATATATATGATTTGCAAATATTTTCTTCCATTCTGTGGATTTTTAAAAATTTCTTGACAGTGTTCTTTGACATATGAAACCTTTAAAATTTGATGAAGTCCCAATAATTTTATCCTTGGCTGCTTGTGGTTTAGATGTCATACCTAAGAAACCACTGTGTACTCTAAAGACGAAAACGTTTCCATCTGTTTTCTTCTTTTTTGCCCACACCATGCAGCTCATAGGATACCAGCTCCCCATCCAGGGACTGACCCTGGGGCCTCGGGAGAGGAAGCACAGAGCCCAGCCACTGGGCGGCCAGGGAATCCCCATGTTTCTTCTAAAAGTTTTGGGCTTTTGATCAATTTGAATTCAGATTTGTACACAGGATGGTTAGGGAGTCAACTTCATTCTCTTGCTGTGGCCCCAGCACCATCTGTTGACAAGCGTGTTCTGATCCGAGTAAATGGCCTGGCACCCTTCTTGAAAGCAGTTGCCTACAGGTGTATGGGTTTACTTCTGGACTCGCCAGCTTGTCCCATTAATCCACCTGTCTGCCCCAATGCCAGCACCACACTGCCTGGGTTACAGGTACTTCTCAAACTGGGGAGAATGAAGTCTTCCAACTTTGTCCTTATGTTTCAAGACTGTCTTGACTATGATGGGTCCCTTGCATTTCCATATTAATATTAGGATCAGCCTGTCAATGACTGAAAAAAGAGGCAGCTGGATTTTGATACAAATTGCATTGAATCTGTAGATCCATTTGGACTTTCGTATGTTGAACCAGCTTTGCATCCTGAGATAAATCCCAGTTGGCCATGGTGTATAGTCCTCTTTATATGCTACTGGATTCAGTTTGTGAGAAATGGCAACCCACTCCAGGAGTCTTGCCTGAAGAATCCCATGGACGGAGAAGCCTGGCTGGCTACAGTCCATGGGGTCACAAAGAGTAAGACACGACTTAGCAACTAAACCACCACAGCAAAATATACAATAATCACAAGAGATATGGGTCTGCAGTTTTCTCGTGGTGCCTTTGGTTTCAGTGTCAGAGTAATTCTGCCTTCAGAGAACGAGCTGGGAAGTGTGCTCCTTGTGTTGCTGCTGAAAACTGAGTGTTTTAAACAACTGAATGTACAGCTTTAGAGATAAGATCTCCGCGCCCAAGGTCTGCTGTTGTTGCTGCTTGTCGCCACAGTCGCTTGCCGAGTGGCTATGCTGAACTAATGCTATAGTGTCTGTGCCCTTTGTCGCATAAGGCCACTGCCGTCTCTGGTCAGCTAGGTTAGTGGTCGGCTCGTGGGACAGCGTCTTCCTCGAATGCCTGGAACAAATGGTTCTCCCAGTCTCTGCTGGGGGCTCAGCGTGCGTGTTAGGACAGGCTACCAGGGTGCAGGCAGGCGGTTTATGGCTCCACCTCAGGCTTCACTGCCTTGTGTGCGTGAGGCTTTGAGGTCAACCGGAGGTGAGCGCTCAGGGCCTTCTGAGCTCTGTCCTCAGCAAGCGCACATCCCTGAGTACACAGACCCCCAGGCGAGCACAGCCACCCACCCAAGTGCGTCAGCGCCTGCAAAGCTCTTAGGGACTCTGTTCCCCAACCTGCTCTTTCAAGCCCTTTCTTTCTTCTAGGTCTGCTGTTTGGCCAGACCCTTGCCTGCCGCCTCTGACAAGCACGCAGCCGAGACACTCGTCTGTAATTGCTGTTAGAAGGGTTAGTCTTCCTGTGTGTGGCTGGGCCAGGCCTTCGTTCCGCGGGGTTTCCTCCAGGCGCGGCACGCGCACTCCTCTGGGGTGGCTCCTCTCGCCATGGAGCCCGGGCTGCAGGGCGCACAGGCTTCGGGAGTGGGGGCCTCGGGTCCCAGGGCGCAGGCTCAGCAGTTGCGGCCCACAGGCTGAGCTGCCCCGCGGCACGAGGGCTCCTCCTGGACGGGGGACTGAGCCTGTGTCTCCTGCGCTGGCAGGCGGGCTCTCTACCACTGACCCAGCAGAGAAGCCCTGTGATGGCTTCTCCAGAACGTCCTCTAGGAGAGAAGCCTCCCCACCCTGAGTGAGCTCGTAGTCAGCCTGGCCCGAGGGCTTCTGGGGACCCCGGACAGTCACACGAGGGCCCCCCTGGAGCGCGGGTCCTGGAGCGGTCCCTCTGGCAGCTAGTGGGCGGCGCCAGAAACTCAAGCTGTTGTTTCGGAGGTGACTGTGGACCTGGGGAACATGGACGAGTCCAGGGCAAAGGCAGATGTCAGCAAGCGCTCTGTTCAGCCTGACTCTTGAATAAATGCTCTCCAGGCTGCTTCAACCATTTGGCTAATTTCCACACTTTTCAAAAAGGGGACACTTTTTGCCCGTTACCCAGCTGACTCTATGGAGGAGGCAGTGTCTGAACCCTTACACTGACACTTTCACTGATCTCGCTCACACTTGCTTGTGTTTTAGACTTGCAACTAAACCTGAATGTTTCTCAACTTTGACTGATTATTTCAAAAAATCATCTTCTCATGACTGGTTAGCATCCCATCCTATGAATACGTGACTATTCACTTAAAGTCCCCTCCCAGCTGGTGGTCCTCATGAAGACGAGGAGGGCTCTGGGGACAGAAGGAGCAGCTGGTGTTGGCTCTCAACAGCCACTTGTGTATATGTCTCCCCAATTCCCTGCTCAGTAAGGCTCCACTGGTAGCCTGAAATCAGCCCTGGGGGAAGTGGTTACACCATAGCAAGGGACAAAAGTTACAAGCTCTTTCTCCCTGCTCCCGACTGGCCAGCGCTGGTCATGCGTTTAGCTGCACGCCAGTGCTCGCAGGCCCTGTAGCAGACGCCGTAACAACACCACGAGGTTTTCTTTTTTGGCTGACATGGCATGTGGGATCTTAGTTCTCTCCCCAGGGATTGAACCTCTGCCCCCTGAAGTGGAAGCACAGAATCTTAACCACTGGACTACTATGGAAGCCCAAGACCTTGTTTTATTAATCTGTGTATCTCTAGGACTCAACAGTCTCATTTTACAATCTTTCTTGATTTAGTGTAACTTCAAAGCAGAGTATTCATTGGCACATAATTGCCATTATTTTAGTGGATGAAGTTTTCCTTTGATGATGGATTTCTTTAATCTCTCCCATGTTGGTTTATTATTAGACCATTTCTCACATTTCACAGTGATGAACACTGTCATGTAACGAGCTTTCTGCGCCTTGGTGAAACTCCTCTAAAGCTGGGAACGGGACTTGCCTGGTGGTCCAGCGGTTAGGAGTCCGCCTGCCGGTGCAGGGGACACGTTCCATCCCCGGTCCGGGAAGATCCTGCATGCCGTGGAGCAGTTAAGCCCGCGTGCCACAGCTGCTGAGCCTGCTCTCTAGGGCCTGGGGGCTGTAACTACTGAAGCCACTGCAAGGCAAAGCCTCCACATGCAACTAGAGAAAGCCCCCAACAGCAACAAAGACTCAGCACAACCAGAAATAAATAAATAAGTAAAAAATAGTTTAAATTTTCAAAAAGGCATTAAAAAAGACAACCCTCCCCGAAAGAGGCTGGGAACAGGCTAGCTTGTCACAGGGAAGCCTGAGGCAGAGTGGAACACACACACGGCCCCCTAGACGGCCACCTTTTGGGTCCGCCTCCCTGCCACAGGGGCGCAGGAAGAACACGCCTGCACCACGCCGCCCCAGCAGGCGCTGCCTGTCAGGTTTCCGTGCTGTCACGTCTATAAGGCAGCAGTGCCCGTGGCGCTGACCCAGGAGTAGTCGGGGCGCTCCTGTAGCTGGCCTCAGAACCAGGACACGGGCACCCGACACAAGACCCCTTCTCCTCTACCAGCGGCCCAGCTGCACAGGGAACCCGGCTCCCAGCACCCTGCTACCCAAAGCCCCAGCCTCTCCTCTACCAGCAGCCCAGCTGCTCAGGGAACCCAGCTCCCAGCACCCTGCTGCCCAAAGCCCAGTCCCTGCCCTGCCCCCACCCCCTGAGTCGGCAGTGACTCTGGGAGCATCTGACGCCCTGGGTTAAATCCCTTTCTGATTAGAATTGTGGGAATGGCTTCTGTTTCCTTAACTGGACCCTGACTGACGAAGAGGCCTGCAGTCAGAGCTGGCGATTCAGCCATATTCCACCTAAAAGGTGGCTCCTGTCCAGGCTCTGCCTGCATTCTGGAGAGCCTCCTGCTGTTACGCTGAAGAAGCCATGTGGACACCCCCCGTCACACAGCTCCCCTGGCCTGGCCAGCCCCAGCGGCGCGCAGGCTGCCCCTGAGGGGGCTCAGGGCGGGCAGACACAGCCTGCGCCGTGGAAATCCTGCTGCTGCCGGGCTGCCTCTGTCCACACAGAGGGCAAGGGCCATACCATCTCGGGCGACGCCATATGACTCAGACCCAATGAGTGTCTGCAGCAACGCATGAAGTGAGTTGAAACGTCTTTCATCCTAGAGACTGGGGCCTCCTTCTATTCCCTGCAGTCAAAGTCACCGGAGGTTCAGTCAGAGCCTCTGGGGGATTGTTGGGGAGGACTGCTGGTGTGCGGAGCACAGAGGAGGGGTCCCCACGCTGCACCTAGGACCCCACTGGGGACCACAGTGGATTTTTTCAATTTAATCATTATCTACTTATTTTAAGGTGGAGTAGGAAAATATGACATGTGAAATAAACTGAATTTCATGATCAATATTTCCTTAGAACATGTTAGAAAGGAAAACCAATTACGGAGAACTATGAGGGAAATAGTAGCAGAAGCGGCAGGAAGAGAATCACGCAGGTGGCAGGCCGAGCCCTCCGATCTGGAAGTCCCACCGCGAGATGACATCTGGTCCTTGTGACAACTCAGGAGCTGCTTAGCTCTGCCCCCGCGTTCGGGTGGAGAGTGAGGCTCAGATGACTGAAGTGACCTGTTCGTGTCACATGGCTGCCAGTGGTCGGTGACGCAATTGGGATTCTTCCCTGGCTGCTGCGGTCTTTGCCCCCTCCCACCCCCACCGTCTTTGTCATAGGCAGATCCTGAAACACACCGGGGAGAGGGACTTTGGAGAAGTGAGAAGCTCTTCCAGGCCACTTCCTCCTGGTGGCTGTCACATCCCCCAGGTCCTGGTTCCCCTTGGAGGGGCTGGTGTGTTGCAGAGAGCACCCAAGGAGGTGCCAGGTCTGGGGGCTGGATGTCCACGCTGGCCGCTTCCTCCAGGGCGGAGGCCAAAAGGAAGCGGGTGCCTTCAGGTTCAGCGGCAGAGAGGAGGCAGGGGCCTGTCCGAGCTTCTTGGCCTCCTCTCGGGGCTGCAGTCAGTATCGCAGGAAAACAAGAGAGAAAGTGTAGCTGGGGTGGTGTGGGGGTTGGGAGGCTGCCTGAGCACAGGCTAAGTCCCTTCTCAAAAGCCAGGGACCTGTGTGGCCCAGGACTCGGGCTCAGAGCTGTCCGAGCCAGCCTCTTGAGGAGCCAGTGCCGTGGGTGCGCCCCCCGCGCCGGGGGTTTCGCGCTGACCCAGGACGCCGGCTGGGCACCCACAGGCCGGCCCGTGGGGGAGAGGACGTCTGCTGAGCTCGGCTGCAGCTCACTGCTCTCCAACCCAAACGACTTCTGTTTCCTCTGTCTTAGGTTCTCATAACAGCTGGAGGAACACTGCCTTTGCATCGCCGAGGCCTCAGGCTTGAAGAGCTGTGTGCAGGGCCTCCTTCCGACCCTGGCTCTGCAGTACCCAGGGCAGAGATGGACGGGATGCGAGCGGGGACCAAGGGACCTGGGGAGTTGGGGAGCAGGAGGGATGGAAGGCTCTGGATGCTGGCCTTGACCGAGCCGTCTTCTTACGTGCTTCCGCGTCATTCTCACCTGGCTTAAAAGAAGACATGCTGGCCGAACGCCTGGGCAGCTCAGTTGGCAGAGCCTCAGCGCTTTACTCTGAGGGTCCAGGGTTCAGGTCACTGTCCAGGCACCCAAAGTAAATACACAAGTATACAAAACTGAAAAGCAACCTACACGCCCAGCAACAGAGGAGTGGACACAGAAGGTGTCACACGCGCACACGGTGGACACCACTCAGTCACCAAAGAGAAGGAGAGAAGGCCATTTGCAGCAGCGTGGAGGCGCCAGAGATCACCATACTAAAGTCGGAAAGAGAAAGACAAACGCCACGTGCTACTACTTAGATGTGGAGTCTAAACCATGACACGGTGAACCTGTCTGTGAAAGGGAAACAGCAGCACAGGTGTGCGGTTGCCGAGGAGAGGGAGTGGGAGACGGCGTGAGTACGTGTACAAGCTTTTGTATACAGACTGGATAAACCCCAAGTCCTACTGGGTATGAGTATCCTGGGACAAACCATAATGGGAAAGAATATTAACAGTATATGTATGTATAACTCAATCACTTTGCTGAAGAGCAGAAATTCACATTCACACTCTGTAAAGACAGTGACGTGAACGACTTAGCCCCGCATGGACTCACTCACCACCGGACAGTAAGTTTATAGTGGAGAGGGCTGGCAGGCTTCCGCCGTGACCAGTGACCCCACCTAACATCAGCAATGCCGGGACACTGTGGCACCAGGACCTCGTGACAAGGTGACCTGAGGCAGACCCAGTATTATATACAGTGTTCCTGCCGAAAATGTCAGGCAGACCCACGAGGAGGGATTGTCTAAAAAGCAACTGGCCTGTGCTCTTTACAGATATCAAGGTCAGAAAGACAGGGCTAAGAAACTGCTCCCGATCAAGAGACTTAAAGGACATGGAAATGAAATGCAATGCGTGGTCCTCGAATGGACCTTGGAAGTGAAAGTCACTCAGTCGTGTCTGACTCTGCGACCCCATGACCATAGTCCGTGGGATTCTCCAGGCCAGAATACTGGAGTGTGTAGCTGTTTCCTTCTCCTGGGAATCTTCCCAACCCAGAGATCAAACCCAGGTCCCCCACACTGCAGCAGATTCTTTACCAGCTGAGACACAAGGGAAGCCCAAGAATACTGGAGTGGGCAGCGTGTCCCTTCTCCAGCAGATCTTCCTGATCCAGGAATGGAACCAGGGTCTCCTGCATTGCAGGTGGATTCTTTACCAGCTGAGCCACCAGGGAAGCCAGATGGATCTTGGCCAGAAAGGACATTATTGTGACTTGGGAGAACCTGACCATGGGCTGCACATTAGATAACAGGATTTTATCAATGTCCAATTTCTAGATTTTGGTAATAGTACTCTGGTTTTGTATCAGAACTCAGCAGTGGCCACAGGACTGGAAAAAGTCAGCTTTCATTCCAATCCCAAAGAAGGGCAATGCCAAAGAATGCTCAAACTACTGTACAATTGTGCTCATTTCACATGCTAGCAAGGTTATGCTCAAAATCCTTTGAGCTAGGCTTTAGCAATATGTGGACTGAGAACTTCCAGATGTACAAGCTGGGCCTCAAAGGTACAGAAGAACCAGAGATAGAATTATCAACATTCGCTGGATCATGGAGAAAGCAAGGGAGATCAAGAAAAACATCTACTTCTGCTTCACTGACTACGCTAAAGCCTTTGACTATGTGGTCACAACAAACTGTGTGAAATTCTTAAAGAGACGGGAATACCAGACCACCTTCCGTGTCTCCTGAAAAACCTTTATGTAGGTCAAGAAGCAACAGTTATAACCAGACATGGAAAAACTGACTGGTTCAAAATTGGGAAAGAGTACGACAAGGCTACATATTGTCACCCTGCTTATTTAACTTATATGCAGAGTACACAATGCAAAATGCTGGGCTGGAAGACTCACAAGCTGGAATCAAGATTGCTAGGAGAAATATCAACAACCTCAAATATGCAGATGATACCACTCTAATGGCAGAATCACAGAGGAACTGCAGAGCCTCTTGATGAAGGGAAAAGAGGCAAGTGTAAAAGCTGGCTTGAAACTCAACATGAAATGAACAAAGTTCATGGCATCCAGGGCCATCACTTCATGGCAAATAGACGGGGAAACAGTGGAAGCAGTGACAGACTTCACTTTCTTGGGCTCAAAAATCACTGCAGATGGTGACTGCAGCCATGAAATTAAAAAGATGCTTGTTCCTTGGAAGGAAAGCTATGACAGCGTATTAAAAAGCAGAGACATCACTTTGCTGCCAAAGGTATGTATAGTCAGGCTTAGGGTTTCTCAGTAGTCACGTACAGACGTGAGACTTGGACCATCCAAGAGGCTGAGTGCCGAAGAATTGACGCTTTCGAACTGCGGTGTTGGAGAAGACTCTTGAGAGTCCCGTGGACTGCCAGGAGATCCAACCAGTCCATCCTAAAGGAGATCAACTCTGAATATTCATTGCAAGAACTGAGGCTGAAGCTGAAGCTGCAATACTTTGGCCACCTGATGCAAAGAGCCGACTCCTTGGAAAAGACTCTGATGCTGGGAAAGATTGAAGGCAGGAGGAGAAGGGGAGACAGAGGATGAGACGGCTGGATGGCATCACGGACTCCGTAGACATGAATTTGAGCAAACTCTGGGAGACAGTGAATGACAGGACTTAGCAACTGAACAACAGCCTGTGGTCTCAGGAAATATGCCCTGAAGTCAGGGTTACACAACGATTTCAACTCACTCCCGAGTGGTTTAGAGAGAAGGAACGATAAAGACAAAAAATTCACCTAGGCAGCACGTGGTCACGCCAGACAGCACCGCATGGAGGACAGGTGAGGGTCTCTCCCCACCCTCCGCTGCTGCCCCCGGACACCAGCGCCCGCTTTCCGACTCTGCTCAGATGATCTGTGCACAGACGCACGGTCTGTTGGGGTTTGGTCTCGTTTTAAAAATGGGGTCAGAGATGACATGTTACTCTGCAGTGTGTTCTTTTGCATGGGTTTGAAGTCTTTTAAAAATCAAAGCAGCGCATGCATATGGTTAAAAAATAGTAGTACTAAAGGCCTTTAGTAAAAGCCAGCCACCCCAGCCCTTCCTGACCCCAAGGTTGCTCCTCAGAGCAGTCACTCTTAACTGCTTTCTTCGCTGCTTACCCGATGTGTCCATGTCCGATCACTCGGTTGTGTCCCACTCTTTGCAATTCCCTGGACTGTAGCCCGCCACACTCCTGTGTCCATGGGATTTCTCAGGCAAGAGTACTGGAGCAGGCTGCCATTTCCTCCTTCAGGGGATCTTCCCACCCATGGATGAAGCCTGTGCCTCCAGCACTGCCGGGCGGATTCTTCATCGCTGAGCCACCTGGGGAGCACAGCTGTGAACACCCTTGTATAGATACCTGAGTGCCTACTTCCAGTTCTTTTCACAATACTTTCAGAAGAGGAATTGCTGATCACGTGGACATTCTACCGGGGAAGGCGACGGCGCCCACCCCAGTGCTCTCGCCTGGAAAACCCCATGGGCGGAGGAGCCTGCTGGGCTGCAGTCCATGGGGTCTCCAAGAGTCGGACACGACTGAGCGACTTCACTTACACTTTTCACTTTCAAGCATTGGAGAAGGAAATGGCACCCCACTCCAGTGTTCCTGCCTGGAGAATCCCAGGGACGGGGGAGCCTGGTGGGCTGCCGTCTATGGGGTCGCACAGAGTCGGACGCGACTGAAGTGACTTAGCAGCAGCAGCA
>SJXQ01007542.1:291424-312298 GCA_006408695.1 Aepyceros melampus
CCCGCTTCTCACAGGCTTCCTGTGTTAACGGGCACTCTGCGGCCGCCCGCCCCTGCCCCATGGAGAACACTTCTGAGTGCAGTATTAGTCCCTCACCCTGAGGCTGACCTGGAGGCCAGGACTGAGCGCCTGGGCATGCCCTGCGCTAGGGGCTTCACACGCGCTGTTCCTAATGGCCATGTCCACAGCGAGGCTGTGAAACAGGCTTTGGGATTCTCTAACTCATGAGGAGGCTGAAGTCTGGAAAGGTTATGTAACCTACTAACTTACTCAACACACAAAAGAAGGAACAAAATTCTTTCCATTACACTATGTGGCCTCTAAGTCGATAAACGCCCCAGAGGCACAGGATAAATAGCACAGGTTAGATAGCATCACCAACTCAATGGACGTGAATTTGAGCAAACTCCAGGAGACAGTGAAGGACAGGGAAGCCTGGCATGCTGTACTCCATGGGTTGCAGAGTCAGACTCGACTTAGCTATTGAACAAGACAAGGACAAAGGCCCTAGACACAGAAAGCAACTCGAGGTCGCCCCCAGCAGTAATTGCTGCTTACTGAGCATTTGGCACAGGTGAGGAACCTGGCTGACTAGTTCCATTACCATATTTAACACAGGCCATAGCTTGGAGTGGCACGTGTAAGGGCGCCAGCCTGTCCAGCATCCAGCACATTAGTAAAGCTCAGGAACAGTCAGTGGCTTCGAGAAGGGCATTTCTTTCACATTCAAACTGGTGATTCCCAAGATCAATGCGGTTCTAAGACTGTTACTACTTTATTTTTTAAGCATTGATAAGACATTTTGGCATGATTTTAAGGCAGAACTTGCTTCAATTGTTTTCCACAATACTAACCCTAAAAACACAGGGCCTCCCCCATGTCTCAGCAGTAAAGAATCTGCCTGCAATGCAGGAGATGAAGGTTTGATCCGTGGGTCGGGAGATTCGCCTGGAGGAGGGCATGGCAACCCACTCCAGTATTCTTGCCTGGAGAGTCTCCAGGGACAGAGCCTGGCAGGCTACGGCCCATGGGGTCACAAAGAGTCAGACAGGACTAAGAGATTAACACTTTCACTTTCAAGCTCTTATGCATGAGAGACTCTTGTTCAATTCCTGGTCAGGAAGCTCCCTTGGAGGAGGAAATGGCAACCTACTCCAGTATTCTTGCCTGGGAAATTCCACGGCCAGAGGAGCCTGGTGGGCTGCTGTCCAGGAGGTCAGAGTCGAACAGGACTGAAGTCCTGTTCGCATGCAACCCTAAAAACACAGGAAGATATTCCAGCAACAAGCCTCACTACAAATACACGTGTTCATAGCAAGAAGATATTATTATTAATTAGTATTTATTCGTTCTTTCAACAAACAGGTCTTGAGCGCCGTCTGTCTGCGGGGCCAAACTCAGGCTCCTTCTCCTCCCCTGAAAAACAAAAACTGTCTGTCTTTCAAGAGGGCTCAGGCCGTCTCATAAGCTAACCTCTGCAGCAAGCACTGCGGCCCTGACCTTGAGGAGTCTGTCCTCACGAACAGAACCTCGTGAATCTTTACTAAATATCGTGGTCTCAGATTTTTTAAAAGTCCGCTTTTTTTTTCTTTTAACGTTGCCTTCCCGCTGTATGATATGACAACCCTATGAAAAAACGGTGTGCCTTCAGACGGCACGCTTAAGCATTGCCGAACTTGCCGTGCGTCCTGTCCCGGTGGCCATTTCAGCCCTTGGGAGGGGCGCTGCCGAGGCGCGCTGGGCCTCGCACCCTCGCGCATCTTTCGGAAACGGCATGCCGTGGCAGGCCACTTCCGGCCGCGCCGAGGCCCCGCGCCGTGGCAGGCCACTTCCGGCCGCGCCGAGGCCCCGCGCCGTGGCAGGCCACTTCCGGCCGCGCCGAGGCCCCGCGCCGTGGCAGGCCACTTCCGGCCGCGCCGAGGCCCCGCGCCGTGGCAGGCCACTTCCGGCCGCGCCGAGGCCCCGCGCCGTGGCAGGCCACTTCCGGCCGCGCCGAGGCCCCGCGCCGTGGCAGGCCACTTCCGGCCGCGCCGAGGCCCCGCGCCGTGGCAGGCCACTTCCGGCCGCGCCGAGGCCCCGCGCCGTGGCAGGCCACTTCCGGCCGCGCCGAGGCCCCGCGCCGTGGCAGGCCACTTCCGGCCGCGCCGAGGCCCCGCGCCGTGGCAGGCCACTTCCGGCCGCGCCGAGGCCCCGCGCCGTGGCAGGCCACTTCCGGCCGCGCCGAGGCCCCGCGCCGTGGCAGGCCACTTCCGGCCGCGCCGAGGCCCCGCGCCGTGGCAGGCCACTTCCGGCCGCGCCGAGGCCCCGCGCCGTGGCAGGCCACTTCCGGCCGCGCCGAGGCCCCGCGCCGTGGCAGGCCACTTCCGGCCGCGCCGAGGCCCCGCGCCGTGGCAGGCCACTTCCGGCCGCGCCGAGGCCCCGCGCCGTGGCAGGCCACTTCCGGCCGCGCCGAGGCCCCGCGCCGTGGCAGGCCACTTCCGGCCGCGCCGAGGCCCCGCGCCGTGGCAGGCCACTTCCGGCCGCGCCGAGGCCCCGCGCCGTGGCAGGCCACTTCCGGCCGCGCCGAGGCCCCGCGCCGTGGCAGGCCACTTCCGGCCGCGCCGAGGCCCCGCGCCGTGGCAGGCCACTTCCGGCCGCGCCGAGGCCCCGCGCCGTGGCAGGCCACTTCCGGCCGCGCCGAGGCCCCGCGCCGTGGCAGGCCACTTCCGGCCGCGCCGAGGCCCCGCGCCGTGGCAGGCCACTTCCGGCCGCGCGAGGCCCCGCGCCGTGGCAGGCCACTTCCGGCCGCGCCGAGGCCCCGCGCCGTGGCAGGCCACTTCCGGCCGCGCCGAGGCCCCGCGCCGTGGCAGGCCACTTCCGGCCGCGCCGAGGCCCCGCGCCGTGGCAGGCCACTTCCGGCCGCGCCGAGGCCCCGCGCCGTGGCAGGCCACTTCCGGCCGCGCCGAGGCCCCGCGCCGTGGCAGGCCACTTCCGGCCGCGCCGAGGCCCCGCGCCGTGGCAGGCCACTTCCGGCCGCGCCGAGGCCCCGCGCCGTGGCAGGCCACTTCCGGCCGCGCCGAGGCCCCGCGCCGTGGCAGGCCACTTCCGGCCGCGCCGGGGGCGCGCCACCTCGGGCTCCCGGCGCCTCAACGACGGCGAAGCCGGCGGGACGCTGCGGAGGCGGTCTTTCGCGGGCAGCCTACTGCGACCCCAGCTCTCAGGTCGCCGGGTGTCCCCGCAACAGACCGGGCCCTCAGCGTCCCGCGCCGCCACACAGGAAGCCGCCATCGCGTACCGCACAGCCTGCACAGCCCTCCATTTCCGGGGCCGGCCGCGGACGTGACTCGCGGGTGCGAGCCAACAAAGGCGGCGCCAGCGCCCTCTGGCGGTCGCGCGCAAAAGCGCCGGCAGCTTTGACCCGAGGATTCTGCTTCCGGGTCTCCGAGGGGGCGGGGCGCTGACCTAAGCGCCGGGCAGGGGCGTGGCTGGGTGGCCTGGGGAGCATGCGCATCGGCGTTGGGGCGGGGCGGGCTCGCCCTGCTCGGGCTGCGGGTCCGAAGTGAAGGTGAAAGGTGAAAGCTTCGACTGTTTGCGGCCCCATGGGCTGCAGCTCTGCAGGCCTCCCTGTCCATCACCAACTCCCGGAGCTTGCTCGAACTCACGTCCATCGAGTCGGCGATGCCGTCCAACCGGCTCATCCTCTGCCGGCCCCTTCTCCTCCCGCCGGCCGTGCTTCCCAGCGTCAGGGAAATGGCCCTGTAGGACAGTGAGGGCCCTAGTGCTTATTAGACTTCCTGTAGCTCAGATGGTAAAGAGTCTGCCTCTGATGCAGGAGACCAGCATTCAGTCCCTGGATGGGAGGTTCCTCTGGAGACGGGAATGGCAGTGCACTCCAGGATTCTCGCCTGGAGAATTCCATGGACAGAGAAGCCTGGCGGGCTACCGTCTGTGGGGTTGCAGAGTCGGACACGACCGAGTGACTAACACCGTGGTTTATTAGTCCTCCCCCGCCCGTGAGGCCCGTACTGTTAGCGCTTACACGCGCCTCGGTACCCCTCTACTAAGCCCTGGGGAAGACGGCCTGGAGGTCTCCCCTTTCTGAAAAAATGGGGACCATTACCTGGTCGGGGGGTTGTTGCGAGGCCTGAGTGTTCGGATGACAGTATGGGTTCGTAATGACTGCCTGCTTCTTCTCCCTCAGCGATAGTGAGAGCAAGCCTCTGCAGGACCGCCTGTGCCGCCCTGGGTCCCATCTGGAGGAGGCTCCTGGGCAGGGGCAGTTGACACGGCACAAGGGGCAGCGTGGTGCACGCGGTGGGGCCATTGCTGCCCGGAGCTCAGGACGCTTCCGCAGAGGGTGCCCGCGGGGCAGACAAGGCATGAAAGCACCTGCTCAGCTGCGAGCCCAGCAACGCGGCGGAGGGTGTCCAGGTGGCCGTGAGGCAGACGGTGGTGGTCGTGGGGAGCACTGTCCTCAGCCGCACTGAGAGGCCAGACCACACGGCCCTGTTCCTCTCCTGTGGCTGGTGACGGCTTGTCATGCGCTAGCGTCCTGGTGCCACCTGGCTGCCAGCTCTCTCAGCCTGAAGCGGCCTGACAGGTTGCGCAGTACCCAGAGGCCGTTCTGGCTCCGCCAGGAGCCTGGCCGCGGGCCTGCCTGGGAGCACTCCTGCTTGTCCTCTTCCGTGAGGAGGACTACATGTCTTTGGGATTCACACATCAAGATGCACAGCCCCTGCATGCTAAGTAACAAGCTGAAAGATAGCGATTTAAGGGCTCCTTAGATAAGATTCGGAGAAGGCACTGGCACCCCACTCAGTGCTCTCGCCTGCAAAATCCCACGGACAGAGGAGCCTCGTAGGCTGTGGTCCATGGGGTCGCAAAGAGTCAGACACGACTGAGCGACTTCACTTTCACTTTTCACTTTCATGCATTGGAGAAGGAAATAGCAGCCCACTCCAGTGTTCTTGCCTGGAGAATCCCAGGGACAGAGGAGCCTGGTGGGCTGCCGTCTATGGGGTCGCACAGAGTCGGACAGGACTGATGCGCCTTAGCAGCAGCAGCAGTAGATAAGATTACCTGCTCTACCTTGCTTCAAACCAACAATCAGACCGCCTCGATTTCCATCAGGGTAGCTTCCTCTTTCTGGAAATTAGATGCATTCCAGAGCTTCAGGAGATGTCTCTTTACAGTGGAAAATTACCTTTGTGTTTTTTCTGTGTAGGAAAATTACCTACACGGGTGATGAGTTAGCACCCTAATGGAGGTACAGTGGTTAAAGGCAAGTCTGAGTCAGTTTCACCCTCATCCTCATTACATGACCCAGGGGAGATCCTGTTTCTGTCCTTTGGAAATATACAAGGTTTGTTAAGCCAGGTGTGTACATCACAGATATCACAACCTTGTTGCAAGAGAAATGAAGTGAGGAAACCTCATCCTGTTTCTCTGTGATTGTCCAACACTGAAATTGCCTAATATTGTCCTGGACATTCATACTGGACAACACTAACCAAAGCAAACAGGAACATCAGGCCTTTCCACTTGTATCCACATAACGTGAATAATTAATCCTTCGTGCAGTTGTCTTTTTTTTTTTGGCTGTGCTACTTGGCTTGTGGGACCCTAGTTCCCCAACTAGGGATCGAACTTGGCAGTGAAAGCACCAAGAGTCCCAGGGAATTCCCCTTGCAGCTGTCTTTTAAGCAAAATAGAATTATAAAAAAGCTGCAAACAAAAGTACGTTATGTTATTGCTGACATTTATCTTGATTGGTGCTCTTTTCACCTGTATTTGGAATCAAGTTACTGACTAGTATCATTTCACTTTAGCCTGAAAGACTCCTTTATTATTTCTTGGAATGCAGGTTTGCTAGCAACAACTTATCTCAATTTTTGTTTATCTTGGAATCATCATCGCTGTTTCATTTTTATTTTAGCATTAGTTCAGTTGCTCACTTATGTCCAATTCTTTGCAACCCCATGAACCGCAGCAGGCCAGGCCTCCCTGTCCATCACCAACTCCCAGAGTCCACCCAGCCGCTGCTCTGGCACCTACAGTCTTGCTGGGGCTTCTCTGCCATGTGGGGCCACCCAAGACGGACGGGTCATGGTGGAGAGTGCTGACAAAACGTGGTCCACCGGAGATGGAATGGCAAACCACATCAGTATTCTTGCCTTGAGAACCCCATGAACAGTATGAAACGGCAAAAAGATAGGACACTGAAAGAGGAACTCCCCAGGTCAGTAGGTGCCCAATATGCTACTGTAGATCAGTGGAGAAATAACTCCAGACAGAATGAAGGGGTGGAGCCAAAGCAAAAACAACACCCAGTTGTGGATGTCACTGGTGATGGAAGTAAAATCCAAAGCTGTAAAGAGCAATATTGCATAGGAACTGGGAATGTTAGGTCCATGAATCAAGGCAAATTGGAAGTGGTCAAACAGGAGATGGCAAAAAGTGAACATCGACATTTTAGGAATCAGCAAACTAAAATGGACTGGAATGGGTGAATTTAACTCAGATAACCATTATATTTACTACTGTGGGCAAGAATCCCTTAGAAGAAATGGAGTAGCCCTCATAATCAACAAAAGAGTCTGAAATGCAGTACTTGGATGCAATCTCAAAAACGACAGAATGATCTTTTTGTTCATTTCCAAGGCAATCCATTCAATATCATGGTAATCCAAGTCTATGCCCCTATCAGTAATGCTGAAGAAGCTGAAGTTGAACAGTTCTATGAAGACTTACAAGACCTTCTAGAACTAACACCCCAAAAAGATGTCTTTTTCATTATAGGGAACTGGAATGCAAAAGTAGGAAGTCAAGAAACACCTGGAGTAACAGACAAATTTAGTCTGGTAACAATCAGACCGCCTCGATTTCCATCAGGGTAGCTTCCTCTTTCTGGAAATTAGATGCATTCCAGAGCTTCAGGAGATGTCTCTTTACAGTGGAAAATTACCTTTGTGTTTTTTCTGTGTAGGAAAATTACCTACACGGGTGATGAGTTAGCACCCTAATGGAGGTACAGTGGTTAAAGGCAAGTCTGAGTCAGTTTCACCCTCATCCTCATTACATGACCCAGGGGAGATCCTGTTTCTGTCCTTTGGAAATATACAAGGTTTGTTAAGCCAGGTGTGTACATCACAGATATCACAACCTTGTTGCAAGAGAAATGAAGTGAGGAAACCTCATCCTGTTTCTCTGTGATTGTCCAACACTGAAATTGCCTAATATTGTCCTGGACATTCATACTGGACAACACTAACCAAAGCAAACAGGAACATCAGGCCTTTCCACTTGTATCCACATAACGTGAATAATTAATCCTTCGTGCAGTTGTCTTTTTTTTTTTGGCTGTGCTACTTGGCTTGTGGGACCCTAGTTCCCCAACTAGGGATCGAACTTGGCAGTGAAAGCACCAAGAGTCCCAGGGAATTCCCCTTG
Organism: Aepyceros melampus; assembly: GCA_006408695.1. Lineage (NCBI taxonomy): Eukaryota > Metazoa > Chordata > Mammalia > Artiodactyla > Bovidae > Aepyceros > Aepyceros melampus. Next base: position 298,853 of record SJXQ01007542.1, read on the forward strand.
CAGCTGTCTTTTAAGCAAAATAGAATTATAAAAAAGCTGCAAACAAAAGTACGTTATGTTATGCTGACATTTATCTTGATTGGTGCTCTTTTCACCTGTATTTGGAATCAAGTTACTGACTAGTATCATTTCACTTTAGCCTGAAAGACTCCCTTTATTATTTCTTGGAATGCAGGTTTGCTAGCAACAACTTATCTCAATTTTTGTTTATCTTGGAATCATCATCGCTGTTTCATTTTTATTTTAGCATTAGTTCAGTTGCTCACTTATGTCCAATTCTTTGCAACCCCATGAACCGCAGCAGGCCAGGCCTCCCTGTCCATCACCAACTCCCAGAGTCCACCCAGCCGCTGCTCTGGCACCTACAGTCTTGCTGGGGCTTCTCTGCCATGTGGGGCCACCCAAGACGGACGGGTCATGGTGGAGAGTGCTGACAAAACGTGGTCCACCGGAGATGGAATGGCAAACCACATCAGTATTCTTGCCTTGAGAACCCCATGAACAGTATGAAACGGCAAAAAGATAGGACACTGAAAGAGGAACTCCCCAGGTCAGTAGGTGCCCAATATGCTACTGTAGATCAGTGGAGAAATAACTCCAGACAGAATGAAGGGGTGGAGCCAAAGCAAAAACAACACCCAGTTGTGGATGTCACTGGTGATGGAAGTAAAATCCAAAGCTGTAAAGAGCAATATTGCATAGGAACTGGGAATGTTAGGTCCATGAATCAAGGCAAATTGGAAGTGGTCAAACAGGAGATGGCAAAAAGTGAACATCGACATTTTAGGAATCAGCAAACTAAAATGGACTGGAATGGGTGAATTTAACTCAGATAACCATTATATTTACTACTGTGGGCAAGAATCCCTTAGAAGAAATGGAGTAGCCCTCATAATCAACAAAAGAGTCTGAAATGCAGTACTTGGATGCAATCTCAAAAACGACAGAATGATCTTTTTGTTCATTTCCAAGGCAATCCATTCAATATCATGGTAATCCAAGTCTATGCCCCTATCAGTAATGCTGAAGAAGCTGAAGTTGAACAGTTCTATGAAGACTTACAAGACCTTCTAGAACTAACACCCAAAAAGATGTCTTTTTCATTATAGGGAACTGGAATGCAAAAGTAGGAAGTCAAGAAACACCTGGAGTAACAGACAAATTTAGTCTGGGAGTACAGAATGAAGCAGGGCAAAGGTTAATAGAGTTTTGCCAAGAGAACACACTGGTCATAGCAAACACCCTCTTCCAACAACACAAGAGAAGACTCTACACATGGACACCACCAGATGGTCAATACCAAAATCAGACTGATTATATTCTTCTCAGCCAAATATGGAGAAGCTCTATACAGTCGGCAAAAACAAGACCAGGAGCTGACTGTGGCTCAGATCATGAATTCCTTATTGCCAAATTCAGACTTAAATTGAAGAAAGTAGAGAAAACCACTAGACCATTCAGGTATGAACTAAATAAAATCCCTTACAATTATACAGTGGAAGTGACAAATAGATTCAAGGGATTAGATCTGATAGACAGAGTGCCTGAAGAACTATGGATGGAGGTTCGTGACATTGTATAGGAGGCAGGGATCAACACCATCCTCAAGAAAAAGAAATGCAAAAAGGCAAAATGGTTGTCTGAGGAGGTCTTACAAATAGCTGTGAATAGAAGAGAAAAGAAAGGCAAAGGAGAAATCAGAGTTCCAAAGAATAGCAAGGAGAGATAAGAAAGCCTTCCTCAGAGATCAGTGCAAAGAAATAGAGGAAAACAATAGAATGGGAAAGTCTAAAGATCTCTTCAAGAAAATTAGAGATACCAAGGGAATATTTCATGCAACAATAGGCTCGATAAAGGACAGAAATGGTATGGACATAATAGAAGCAGAAGATATTAAGAAGTGGCAAGAATACACAAAAGAACGTACAAAAAAGATCTTCATGACCCAGATAATCACGATGGTGTGATCACTAATCTAGAGCCAGACATCCTGGAATGTGAAGTCAATTGGGCCTTAGGAAGCATCACTACGAACAAAGCTAGTGGAGGTGATGGAATTCCAGTTGAGCTATTTCAAATCCTGAAAGATGATGCTGTGAAAGTGCTCACTCAATATGCCAGCAAAAGTGGAAAACTCAGCAGTGGCCACAGGACTGGAAAAGGTCAGTTTTCATTCCAATCCCAAAGAATGCTCAAACTACCGCACAATTGCACTCATCTCACATGCTAGTAAAGTAATGCTCAAAACTCTCCAAGCCAGGCTTCAACAGTATGTGAACCATGAACTTCCAGATGTTTAAGCTGGATTTAAAAAAGGCAGAGGAACCAAAGATCAAATTGCCAACTTCCACTGAATTATCGAAAAAGCTGGAGAGTAGCAGAAAGCATCTACTCTGCTTTATTGACTATGCCAAAGCCTTTGACTGTGTGGACCACAACAAACTCTGGAAAATTCTTCAAGAGATGGGAATACCAGACCAACTGACCTGCCTCTTGAGAAATCTGTATGCAGGTCAGGAAGCAACAGTTAGAACTGGACATGGAACAGACTGATTCCAAATAGGGAAAGGAGTACGTCAAGGCTGTATACTGTCATCCTGCTTATTTAACTTATATGCAGAGTACATCATGAGAAATGCTGGACTGGATGGAGCACAAGCTGGAATCAAGATTGCCGGGAGAAATATCAATAACCTCAGATATGCAGATGACAGCACCCTTATGACAGAAAGCGAAGAGCTAAAAAAGAGCCTCTTGATGAAAGTGAAAGAGGAGAGTGCAAAAGTTGGCAGAAAACGAAGATCGTGGCATCTGGTCCCATCACTTCATGGCAAATAGACGGGGGGAAAGTGGAAACTTTGAGAGACTTTATTTGGGGGAGGATCCAAAATCACTGCAGATGGTGACTGCAGCCATGAAATTAAAAGACGCTTGCTCTTTGGAAGAAAAGTTATGACCAACCTAGATAGCATGTTGAAAAGCGGAGACATTACTTTGCCAACAAAGGTCCATCTAGTCAAAGTTCCAGTTTTTCCAGTAGTCGTGTATGGATGTGAAAGCTGGACTATAAAGAGAGCTGAGCCCTAAAGAATTGATGCTTTTGAACTGTGGTGTTGGAGAAGACTCTTTTAGACGGCATACTAAAAAGCAAAGATATTACTTTGCCAACAAAGGTCCGTCTAGTCAAAGCTATGGTTTTTCCAGTAGTCTGGTATCGATGGAGGGTTGGACTATAAAGAAAGCTGAGCCCTAAAGAATTGATGCTTTTGAACTGTGGTGTTGGAGAAGACTCTTGAGAGTCCCTTGGACTGCAAGGAGATCCAACCAGTCTATCCTAAAGGAAATCAGTCCTGAATATTCATTGAAGAACTGATGCTGAAGCTGAAACTCCAATACTTTAGCCACCTGATGTGAAGAACTGACTCATTTGAAAAGACCCTGATGCTGGGAAAGATTGAAGGCAGGAGAAGGGGACAACAGAGGATGAAATGGGTGGTTGGCATCACCGACCTGATGGACATGAGTTTGAGTGAACTCCGAGAGTTGGTGATGGACAGGGAGGTCTGGGGTGCTGTAGTCCATGGAGTTGCCAAGAGTTGGGACACGACTGAGAGACTGAACTGAACTGAACTGAACAGGCTCAATAGTTGGAGCCTCTGGGCTTATTTGCTCCACAGCACGTGTGGTTTTTCTGGGACCAAGGACTGAACTCACGCTTCCTGCACTGGCAGTCAGATTCTCTACCACTGAGCCAGCAGGGCAGCTGGTCACTCAGCTCTTGAATGTTAAGCCACGCTCATATTCTTGGGAAAGCCCCATTGATCATGGTATTAATTATTTTTGTATGCTGCTGGATTTGGTTTGCTAATATGCTATTGAGAATATTTGCAGATATATTCATAAAACATACTGATCTGTAGTTTTTTTTTTTTACTTATAATGTCTTTGACTTTGACCCCAGGTTACTAGTGGCTGGGTAGGATTGAAGGAGGAGACAGACAGCACTGGACTCCATCTTAGGCCAGGCTGCGAACATTAGGCTACACGCACGATCCCCCTCCCAGTGGACTCTGAAGCTTGTGCCCAGTGTCTGTAGAAATGGCCACCAGTGGAAAACCAGACCCCCCGATAAAAGAGCCCCGGACTTGGACTCTCTGTCACCTAAAAGAATATGCTAATATTCTATGTAGCAGAACAAAGTTGTAAATTCCATTATGTTTATTGGGATATGACCACAGGCCTTTGATAAATGTCTACTGTTTAACTATGGAGGCGTATGACACATGGATCATGGGTTAACTTTGATCGTATCTCTCTTTTACCTTGTCCAGACTAGTTTCACGGAATTTGGGGAGGTGGGTTTGAGCATGTACACTTAGGGCATATAAGGTTTTCACAAAAACTGATCAGGGTCCTTGGCTAGGAGGAGACTCTGCCTTGGGCCCGCTGGTGCCCTTCTGAGTGAGTTTGTTTCCCAGAACGCATGGCTACAACATTCGGTGCACTGGCTGGGAAACTCATCACTTTGAGAAGACGAGTCCCATTTGGGACTACTTCACGGCCTTGCAGCTTGAAGCTTCTAGATGGGGGAAGGTGCCTCGCCCTTTTGGAAGGGTTCTGCTTCTCAACGCCCAAACCTTTCACGCTAGGAGGTAGTGGACGGCAGCAGGGGAACTGAGCGCTCAGGTGAGGAGGAACCCACCCGGCAGGGTGGAAGAGGGGGCCTGATCACCCCCCTTGGAGGGCCTAGAAGGAGTGGGGACCCACAGCAGCCTGGAATAGGCAGGCGGCAGCGATTGCTTGGTACACAGGTCAACGAGCGTGTTAGGGCTTAGGAAGGGAATTTGTGAAAGTCATTTAGGAGGTGTGTCCACGCCGTGTCGGGGAAAATTATTACGAAGTGATCACCAGGAAATTTTAGAAGAAACTTGGTCCTTGTGTGCTCGTATTCTACGTTCCCCCAGGAGGTGCCCTATCTGCTGCGAAACCCCCAATCCCTCAAACTAGTTAGGATAGAAAGGAAAAAAAGTATATCAGCGAGTACAAATTGGCCTTTCCAGGAGAAGCCTGGGACGTGGGGTATCTAACCCATCTGTGTTTTTAATCCTCATCCAATTAAGCCCGCCGGCACAAAAATGACATCTAAACCATCAACGAGAAGGTAAGAAAAATGAGAGGAAGTGCATCTAAGGCAACTGTACTAGAAAATATGATTAAAAACTTCGGTAAGGGATTTGACAGAGTCTACGCACAGAGTTGGACACACCGAAGAGACTTAGCAGCAGCAGCACCACGGGACAAAGATGACACCCAACCGGCTCCACACTCTCTGCGAGGTCAGATGGCCGCAACGGGAGTCGGTTGACCACCAGAGGGTACCGTGGAGTTAAATTTAATAAAGACAGTCTATGCCATAGTTACAGGAAAACCTGGACCCCCCGATCAGTTCCCACACATGGACTCTTGGCTAGGGATAGCCCAGGACACCCCCCCTCCAAATGGGCCCTATTTTATATCCATAATGGGGAAGGAAAGATATTAATCGCTCAAAAAGTAACCAAAGATGAAAAGGAAATCTTACAGGATCTAGAGGGGGAAGAACTTCCCCCACCACCATACTGGATGACGATCCCAAGCAACCAACGCTCCTGCAGGGCCAAGAGCCTCCCCACAGGGAATTGACCAGAGGCCGGTAGCCTCCCAAAGTCTCCACTTTCCCCAGTTCTCCCAACAGTCCCACAGGTTGTAGAGCCGCCATTCCAGCAAGCTCCAGCCTTCGCTGAAGGGCCAACAGGCTACAAGCCACCGGATTCAATCTCTGCCGACATCATATGCCCCACGCTCTATCCCCCGCTCCCGGTAAGTACCACCGTACAAGGGAAGGGAGACAGTGGAATTAAGCAGAGACTGCGCTCTGCCAGAGAGTGGGGGGAAAGGCGGCACTACAGATGCCTCTTAGAGAACCCCGACAGCCTCCGGTGCAAGGGGAGGACGGGAGTTTCCATCAAGCTCCCGCAGCTTATTGCTACCAGCCCTTCTCACCAACCAACATATAACTGACGAAAGCATCCCCCCACTTACTCAGAAGAGCCACAAGCTATGCCCAGATTGATGGAAATCATCTTTTGCACCCATCCACCAACATGGGATGATGTCGTGCAATTACTGACATCTCTCTTCAGTACTGAGGAGAGGTAGAGGGTTAATAGGGAAGCAAAAAAATGGTTACGAGAGAGGGTTCCAGAAGGTGTTGCAAACCTAGCAAGGTGGATAGAGCAGGCCTTCCTGCTGATAAATCTAATTGGGACTATAACACAGAAGAAGGGAGGATTCAACTAGACAGACGTCGGATAGCCGTTATACAAGGGCTGAAGAGGGGAGCCCGTAAGCCAGCGGACGTGTCAAACCTGCTGGGGTAATTCAGAAGGGGAATGAATCACCTTCTGAATTTTATGAAAGGCTCTTCGAAGCCTACAGACTTTATATGCCTATAGACCCGGAAGCTGCGGGCTCTCAGATTGTTGTAAACTCAGCGTTCGTCTCGCAGGCATGCCCTGATATTAAATGAAAGCTTCAAAAGACAGAAGGGGTGCTATCCATGTCCAGCTTCCAATTAATTGAAATAGCAGACAAAAGTGTTCCAGAACAGGGACACAGAAATGGAAAAGAAATATGAAACTATAAAGAGGAACAGAGGGGAGCGGGCCGGAGATGTGCAGCGCTAGCTGCTGCCCTAGGGAAGCCTGTCTCGGGCCCTCCGGGAAAACCGCCTCCTGCCCCGGGGACAGGACAGCCCTTCAGCCGGCCCCAGGGAAGGCCCCGGGCCCCATTACAGCCAAACCTGTGTGCCTGGTGCTGAGGGTTTGGCCATTGGAAGAATGAATGCCCTAAGGCAAGGAGGGAAGAAAAAGCTCCCAAGGTTGTGGGACTTGCTGACTTGGAAACTAAAGGACTGCTGGGGCTCAGAGATACCAGGTCCCTGAGAGCCCATGGTAACCTTAAAAGTGGGATACCAAAACACGGACTTCATGGTGGATACAGGAGCAGAACTGTCGGTAGTAACGAAACCTGTGGCACCACTGTCCAAAAAGTCTACCGCTGTAACTGGGGTATCGGGAGAAGAGATGATTAAATCGTTTTGCCAGCCCAGAAAACGCCAGACGGGGGTACACCAAGTGCTTCATGAATCGTATTCCCGAGTGCCCAATACCCCTGCTGGGAAGAGACTTGATGTCCAAACTAGGAGCACAAGTGACTTTCTCCCCTGAGGAGAAGCCCACCTTCTGGGTGGGCACTATGACTTGTTTGTCTCTCTCTCAATAGCCCCCCAAGATGAGTGGAGGTTGCATGAACCTCCGAAGGAAAACCCAGGTGGGCCGGAAGAACTTGAAAGAGAGCTAACTCAATTATTCCCCCGAGGTCTGGGCAGAAGACAACCCCCCCCAACCCCCGCCTCCCCGGGCTGGCTAAACATCAACCCCAGTGATAATGGAACTCAAGCCAGGTGCCATCCTGGTTAGAAAGCGCCAGTACCCGCTACCTATAGAGGCCTGGGCCGGCATATTGCCCCACATCAATACATTGAAGCAAGCGGGCATTCTAGTAGAGTGCCAGCTGGCTTGGAATACAGCGATCCTGCCAGTCAAGAAGGAAGGAGGACAGGATCTCAGGCTAGTCAACCAGGCTACTGTGACTTTACACCCCACTGTTCCAACCCCCTACACCTTACTGAGCCTCCTCCCACTGAGGACTAGAGTTTATACCCGCCTAGATCTCAAGGATGCCTTCTGCGTACGCCTCGCCCCAGCGTCACAGCCCATCTTTGCCTCTGAATGGAGAGATCCAAACAACAGCTCACCTGGACTCCCCCACAAGGGTTTAAGAACTCCCCAGCCATCTTTGGGGAAGCCCTGACTTCTGACCTGGACTCATTCCAGCCGGAAAATGAAGGATGTTGGCTCCTACAATATGTGGACGACCTGCTGCTGGCTGCCAAGACCAAGAGAAAATGCTGGGAAGGGACGAAAGCACTGCTCCAGCTGGGCGTCGAAGCACTGCTCTGCAAGGAGGAGGTGAGGTATCTGGGGTTTGCCTTAAAGAAGGGCACAAGGTTATTGGGCCAGTCCAGAAACAAGGTGATCCTGAGAATCCCAACACCTAAGACTCGTTGGCAGGTCGGGGAGTTTTGGGGAGCTACTGGGTTTTGCAGAATCTGGATTCCAGGACATTCCCAAATGGCCCAGCCTTTATATGAACTGACAGGGCCTAAGGAAAATCCACTAAATTGGACTGAAAAACAACAAAAAGCCTGTGATGAGTAAGTTTGGCAATCCATCAGCCCTCGCTCTGGGGGTGCCAGACCCTGCCAAGCCATTTGCTCTATAAGTAACTGAAGAGGACAAATCAGCAATGGAGTGTTAACTCAGTGTTAGCGTGGGACAGGCCTGTGGCCTGTCTCTCAAGGCGGCTTGACAGTGTCGCCTCCGGGGGGCCAGATGCCCGCGGGCCATCGCTGCAGTTGCCCCAGTGGTACGAGAAGCTACTAAATGGACTTTAGGCCAGGACCTGGTCGTGAGAGTCCCACATGAGGTCAACGCACTCTTACGAGATGCCCACAAACGGCTATTGAACTCCCGGATTACTCAACATCAAGGGTTGTTACGTGAAAACCCTTGCCTCCGTATTGAGCCTTGCCAGATGTTAAACCCAGCCACACGCCTTCCAGTGGGAGAGGGTGAACCTCCTCATGACTGTGGGGCAGTCTTGGAAGAAGTCTACACTAGCAGACCCGACCTCCGAGACCAAGCAATTCCGGGCCCTGACTGCGTCCTATATACTGATGGCACTGGCCTGATAAAACAAGGACAGCAGCTGTTGGCTCACGCTATAGCCATCGAGGCTGGCTCCTTGCCACAACACTGGTCTGCTCAACGAGCTGAGTTATGGGCCTCGATTCGAGCACTCCAGCTGTCAAAAGGCAAGAGAGTAAACAGCTTCACCGACTCCAGGTATGCCTTTGCCGCACAACATGTACACGGGGCTCTATATAAGGAGAGAGGCCTCTTGACAGCTAGTGGAAAAGATATCAAAAATAAGGAAGAAATTCTGACCCTATTAGATGCTGTCTGGGAACCAGAAAAGGTTGCTGTCATACACTGCTGAGGACATCAAAAAGAGGATACCCGCCAGGCTTGGGGAAACAGACTGGCAGATAAGACCGCTAAGCAAGCAGCCGAGGGCACGGGGATAACAAGTGAGGCCCCTACTAAAGCGCTCATACTGGCAGAAATGCCTGAGCCCGCACTGGACTCTCCAGAATACACTGAAGCCCAAAACCAACTGGCCAAAGCAGAAGGGACTATTAAGACTGAAAAGGGAGGGTCGGAATTGCCAAGTGGCAAATTATTGGCACTGGAGGAGCTGGCACCCACTCTGGTAAGCCAAACACACCAAGCGACCCACCTGGGCCATGATAAACTGGAAGAGCTAATTCGAGAATGTTTCCTGGTTCCCCATCTCTCTTCCCTATGCAGGACAGAATCTCAGAACTGCACTGCCTGCTCATAGGTCAATGCTGCCTCTCAGCACAGACAGAAACCTCCGGGGATTCAGCTGAAAGGCGCGCTGCCCTTTGAACACCTGGAAGTGGACTTCACTGAAATGGAACCTCGCCGACACTACCATTACCTGCTGGCCACGGTATGTACTTCTCGGGATGGGTAGAAGCTTTTCCTACCTGGACTGAAAGAGCATCAGAAGTAGCCCGGTGCCTGCTTAGGGAGATAGTCCTCAGATTTGGATTCCCTACCAGCACTGGATCGGACAATGGCCCGGCTTTCATAGCTGATGTAGTACAAGTAAGCAAAACTGTGAACATCAAATGGAAACCGCACACTGCACATAGACCCCAGAGTCCTGGGATGGGGGAACGGACCGACCGGACACTGAAAGAGACACTCTCCAAACGGGCCACAGAAACTGCTCCTGGGTGGACGTGCTTCCGACAGCTCTACTCAGACTCAGGATGACCCCACGGTCCCACGGCTACTCTCCATACGAAACTGTATATGGAAGACCCCCTCCCATAATAAAACAGGCATCAACCAGTTTGCCTCAGGTAAGGGGGGATGGAATTTCACAGCAGATGGAACTGGGTAAGATAATTAGTCAGGTAACTACGTTTGTACAAGAAAGAGCGCAGTTCCCTTTGGGGAACAGACTCATGAGTTTACGCCTGTAACCAAGTATGGGTCAAAGATTGGAAGCATGATTTACTAGGCCCTCAGTGGAAGGGCCCTTATGTTATTCTAACTACCCCTACTGCAGTTAAAGTTACAAGTATTGCCCCTTGGATCCATCATACCAGGGTGAAGAAGCATGCCACGCAGACCCTGAAAACGCTGAGTGGACTGCACAGAGGAACCCCGCTGACCCTCGAGAGACTAAGACCCTCCTTAAGAAGAAGGAAGTGAAGATCCTGGACGAGCCCCTTCAGGATGAAGCCACATAATCAACTCCTGCTGCTCACCCTCATCAACGTGATTTTGAATTTAACTTCCGTTTCAACTCAGGACAATGTTTTCATCTCATGGGCACATTCCTACGTGGACTTCCACAACGCCTCCAACTGCTGGGTGTGTGGGGCTATGCCTCTGTCTGTGATGGATGGAATTCCTTGGTAGATGTCACCGGTCCTCCAAGGAGATTTTAAACCACTCTGCTCTTTTCTGGGACGACAAAAAGAGACTTTCCTCTCTCCTGTCAATCATAATCTCTCTCTGCTCTCTTTGTGTAAGACCTACAGTCAATAGACTCAGGTCATGGGGTTACATTTGATATAAATGCCAGTTTCATAGAAGTAACAAAAGTCTATACCTCATATTTAAAGGGAGAAGGCGATGGCAACCCACACCAGTACTCTTGCCTGGAAAATCCCATGGGCGGTGGAGCCTGCTAGGCTGCAGTCCATGGGGTTGTGAAGAGTGGGGCATGACTGAGTGACTTCACTTTCACTTTTCACTTTCCTACATTGGAGAAGGAAATGGCAACCCACTCCAGTGTTCTTGCCTGGAGAATCCCAGGGATAGGGGAGCCTGGTGGGCTGCCGTCTGTGGGGTCGCACAGAGTCGGACACGACTAAAGTGACTTAGCAGCATATTTAAAGAGCAAAAAGGAAAAAGGCTTCCTGACCAGCAAGGGAGGACAAGCCTCTGGGTATGTTGAACAATTTTACCAACTCTGGGATGAATATTTCTGGATGACCCCAGAAAAGGGCCAATTAATTACTCCCGCTGCTATATGCTGGGAACAAAAAGAACATAGAGTAGGGTTTGGTGACCGTCCCTTAGACCCAAAAGAACTAAAATCTATGGGATACCTATCCCACGAACAATGTAACAAGCATTCGAGGTCACATACCACCCCAACCCGTCCATCCATTGGCCAGGCTCTGATTGGAAACATAACCCTGGGATCCGCTTGGGTGGCGCCCAATGGAACCCAATGGCTTTGTGGGCCTAACCTTTGGCCTTGGCTACCAATCGGCTGACTAGGCCGCTGCACACTGGGATTCGCTTTTGCCCATGGCAGCATAAAGCCTAACCTACAAGCCCCAGTAAATCTGCCTTATTTACACGCTGGGTGGACAAGATCCGTGTTTAGTGGTATGAGTATACTGCTGCCTTACTTGTACCCTCTACAGGGACAACAGGTATCATGATTAAAGCAGAGGCCTCGACTAATTTCACAAAACAGGCCCTCCTGGATAGAACAAAAGCCATCCCAGCCTAAAAGAAGAGCAAATCCAAATGAGAAAAGCGGTAATTCACAATAGAATGGCTTTGGACATATAGCTGCTCAAGGAGGGACCTGTGCTATAACCAAGGTTGAACGCTGTGTATACATTCCTGACTTACGTGGCAATGTAGCGACTGCTTTAGATGACATGAAAATCCAGGTAAAGGCACTGTCAGATGTAAACATTCCTTTCTGGACTTTGGTCCTCTCTCGGGGGAAGGGCGATTGGTGGAAATTTATATTTACCATTGTTATAGTTGCCTTGACGGTTCTGCTTTGTGGACCTTGCATTTTACAAGATATTATGAACTTTGTAACCCAAAGGTTGGTTGGTGTTCTCCCACATTGGCGGTCAGAGAGCCAGGGTGCAATATATCCCTATGCGTGATGCTCATACTATGAGTTAAGAGCATCAAGAGCGGTTAATGAAGGAGGAGACAGACAGCACTGGACTCCATCTTAGGCCAGAGTGTGAACATTAGGCTACACGCACGATCCCCCTCCCAGTGGACTCTGATGTTTGCGCCCGGTGCCTATAGCAATGGCACACCAGTGGAAAACCAGACCCCCCGATAAAAGAGCCTCAGGACTTGGACTCTCTGTTGCCTAAAAGAATATGCTATTCTCTGTGTAACAGAACAAAGTCGTAAATTCCATTATGTTTATCAGGCTATGACCACAGGCCTATCGATAAATGTCTTCCGTTCCGTTCAGTCGCTCAGTCGTGTCCGACTCTTTGATAAATGTCTACTGTGTGACTATCTAGGCTGATGACACATGAATCACGGGTAACTTTGATCGTATCTTTTACCTTGTTCAGACTAGTTTCAGGGAATTTGGAGAGATGGGTTTGAGCATGTACACTTAGGGCATATAAGGTCTTCACAAAAACTGGTCGGGGGCCTCGGCTAAGAGCGCTGCCTTGGGCCCGCGGGGGAATAAACCGACTCCACCATCTGCACTGTCCTGAGTGAGTTTGCTTCCCGCAGCGCACGGCTACAGCCGGAGGAGCTCCTGCTCCCTCCGCTTCTGGGAAGAGCTCGTGCTCCCAGGGTGCAGGGGGTACTGAAGCAGCGCACACCGCGGGGCGGGAGGCCGCGCAGGGCCGACGGGCCAGTCCCGCAGGGTCCAGGCGGAACTGCCGCCCGCAGGTCCAGCTTCCCGGCGAGCGAGTCTGGCCTCGACTGGGGCTCGCTCCGCGCCAGCGCCGGGGACGGCTGGCGCACTGACTCACAGGCGGGGGCAGGCAGCGTCCCTGGGGCGGCGGGGCTCCAGGGCCCAGGCTGCCCACCAGCCTCAGGCGTCGCCCCTCTCGCTCTTCCCGCCAAAGCTAGGCCCTCCGCCCAAGGCGCGTCTTCCCGTCCTGCCCTCGGATGCCTGCGCAACGCACGCGCCGACGAGTCGCTCCTCGGGACAGTCAGTGCGGAGAACGCAGGCGTCTGCAGGGTCACCGCGAACTCGGGGCAGCGTTTCCTAGGCTAGAAAGGAGCGCGCCGCCCGGCCCGCGGCAGCGCTTCCGGGGCACCGGCGCGGGGCCGCCCCGCCTTCCGCCTTCCGCCTTCCGCCTTCCGCCGGCGGGGCCCGCAGGCGCCGCGCTCCCGGCCGAGGCCGCCGCGCGCGCAGGCAGGCGCTCGGCGGGCCGCCCGTCGC
>SJXQ01007542.1:348195-362296 GCA_006408695.1 Aepyceros melampus
CTTGTCCCCTTCCTCCCCCAGTTAGAGATGAGGGTCTCAGACTCAGAGAGGGTCAACGATTTTCCCAAAACACGAAGCAGGACCTGAGCCCCAGCTGAGCCTCCTCTTCCTGAGAGAGGCCGCGTCAGGGCAGAGACCCGGCAGAGCAGGGGAGAGAGAGGAGACAGTCTCTCCCGGGTCCGCTTCAGTCTCTGAAAAAGGCCCACTCCTTGACAACCTCCGCTCCACTTCTCAGAGCTACGGTGTGAGCCGCGTCCTGGACCTTGGTGGAAGGTGCTTCCCCCCTAGGAAACAGGCGCACTCCTGGCAGAGCCGTCTAGGTGAGAGCGGCGGGGAGGGGCTGCTCCGCTGGCCTCTTTGCTGTCCCTGGAGTCCCAACCTCAGTACCAGTTGTCAGATTGTGTGTGTGTGTGTGTGCGCACACACACCCGGCATCATCACAGCCCTCAAAATTAGCTCTGCACGCGCAGGCGCGTCTGTGCGAAGAGCAGAGGTGGGACCCTGAGGTCAGGGAGGCTGATGCCCCACAGACCTGGCACCCTCACACCGGGGTTCGCAGGCGCCCGGACCCCCAGCAGCCCGGGGGTCAGGGGAGGCTTGGGCAGCGGGCGATGGACTGTGGCTGTATCTCCACACGGGACCCTCGAGGTGGTGGGGAGGCTGCTCGGGCCGTGGTGGCAGGACGAGGGCCCACACCATGGCCTGCAGGGGGCCAGCCTTTGCCCTCCATGGGGGCCAGCCGTCCGGCACTGTTCAGGCCCACGCCATGCCCTCCACCAGTGGGCACTGTTTGGGCGTGTTCCTTGGGCTCTCGCTGGTGGAGGGCTGGCTCTGGGACCAATTCTTGGCGTGGACATTCGGCCGTGCTGGTCCGGGCCGGCGCATCCCTCGGTGGCCGTGGTGAAGATGAACGGATGCCCGTGTTCCCTGCATTGGGTGATGGCTGCAGCCCCAGCCCCCAGCCCTGGTCTCCGTCACCATCAGGCCCTGGGGTCCCACAGGCGTGGTGACCGCCAGGCTTGGAGTCTCCTCGGGTGTCCGTGGCCATCTATAACTTGTTTATGTGGGAAAGCGGTTCCACCATCCAAACAACAGCCTTACGAAGGAATTTCAGGAACACAATTAGTTCATAAATTGAGAACTTCCTGTCTTTGTTGGGCTGGGGGCTGGGCACAGTTGCTGGTCTCCAGCCCCGAGCGACACAGTAGGTTCAGAGGCCTGGAGCCTGGGGGCAGCACACCAGCCCGCCTGGAGCACTGTCGCTGTTCTGTTATTATTGTTATTATTATTGCTGTTATTGCGGTCTTGTGCGGAGGCCAATCTGTGGCTCAGGCCACAGAGCTGGGCCCAGCGCGCTGTAGGGAGTGACTTTCTCCTGCCGTAAAGGCTCGCTGGTCCATCAAGGCTTAGCCCCACACGAAGCCCCGTCCCTCGGCGCGTTCGAGCAGAGGCTGCTGAAGAGTCAGACGCGGGGCAGCTGGACTCACGGACGCGTCAGGCCTGAGGCCGCGTGGACGGGGCGGGAGGCGGCAGCAGCGACCGGGCCCTGCCTCAGTGGCTGCAGCTTTGGGCCGGAGCTCAGGCTCTCAGAGTGGACCCTTCATCCTTTTGTGACACGAAGGGTCGTTGGAGAGCTCCCAGCGGCAATGCCAACACCAGGCTCCGCTGGCTGTTGGGGCGGGAACTAGAATGGTGTTTGTGTCGGTGGGTCAGTCGGCGGCATCCAGAAGAGACCTTGAGAGAGGCTGAATGGAGGGAAGTGGCTAAGATAGTGACCAAGATTTTTCTCGAGCCCCTAGACTGTCAATTGCAAGTAAAGCCCCGCTGAGGACGGGGCAGACAGGCTAGGCTGGGCGTGGGCGCTGGCCTGAGTCTCCCTTCTCCGGGGTCAGTCTTCTGCATCAGCCCTTCCCTGGCGTTTTGAGGCAGGGGTTGGCCGTCAGCCCCCCTGTGGTGATACTGTCCTAACCAACGGCTTGGTTTTGGACCCCTGCTTCCCTCCGGGTAGGACACACCGTTACCAAGCGTCAGTGCTGTTTCCGTCTTGCCTGCCGGCTCGGGGTGGACTGGCTCCTGAGGTTTGCAGGAGTTCAGCACATCGGCTTAGCCATCTGTGCACGTTGGCAAACAGAAGCCTGCGTTTAGCGGTTTGGCTGTTCGTTGCCAACTCCGCTCTTACAGCTGTCTGCCTCTGAGAGTCCCTACTGACGGCCCTCGCCCCCCAGACTTTCATCAGTGGAAGGGAACGCTCGCGACGTGAAATAGGGCGCTCCTTCTCTTGGGGGACCAGAAGCCATGACTTTTTCCTTTGAAAACTCCAGCAAGAGTTTTGCTGCTTTGTAAAGGTGAATGAGTGACAGGTACCCCTCTTCCCACTGAGGACACTTGGAAAAGCTGAACAACACCACAGCAGAGAGAAGCGCCAGCGTGAAGGCACTGGAGAGCTAACAGCGAAAAAGCACTGGGCCAGGAGCCTAGTGTGGAGTCAAAATTCCCGAAGCGTGAGTTCAGCGCTTGGGGTCACCTTTCCCTTGAGGCCGCTTTCGGGAGCAGGTGCCAGCGGGGTTGCGGGCTGGGGTGGCACAGGGCTGCTGCAGCTGGTGGGGGGCCTGGAGCTGTACCCCCTCACCCCACCGCCCGGCGACCAAAGGCTGAGCGGCAGGCAGACCCGCATCGCCTGGCAGGAGCGGCTGCTCAGTCTCCCGTGAGCCAGCTCCCAAGACCAGATTTAGGGGTTAGGGTCGAAGGCACTAGAGAGGCTTTTTGGATGTATTTAATGCGTGTGGGATATTTAATACGTGTAAAGACATTTAGTACATTTAAATATCTCTCTGAAGGAAGATTGCTGCATTTGAGGCCTCAAATTATTTGTACCAACAGCGTTTAAAATTTTAACAGCAAGCACCCAATGAAAGGAACCATGCCAGACAGAGACAAGGCCATGGAATGGAAACCAAGAGAAGCAACAGGCAAGGAGAAATAGCCAGAACCACAGAAAGAGCGCCAAGCGAGCAGAAGCAGCTCAGGGAGGATGTAAGACATCCAAATACCAGGATTGGAGAACTTGACCCGATGGACACACGGCTACTTGAGAAAACACTCTTTTCAAGCACATGTTGGAAGTTTACCAAAAATGTGCTCGTAGTAGGAAGCAAGTCTGAAAAAGTTTCATTCAAAGAATTGGAATATTACAGGACGTGTTCTCTGACCACAGTATATTGAAATTAGAAACGTTGATTTAAAAATTACTGAAAATAACTATCTTTTAAAAGGTGAAATGTTATGCATTTGTTATATAGATGTTAATATAATTGAAATGTTATTAATGCTTACAGTAGACAAGTTCCGAGGTTTGCATTAATAAAACAGTATATCCTGAAACAATCTAAAGATTCAGTTCAGGTCAGTCGCTCAGTCGTGTCCGACTCTTTCCGACCCCATGAAGATTATGGAGATGTATTTGAGTGTGACACTTCAAATCTGACTAAAATTTCCAGATGTTAACTACGCACAAGATTCGAGGAGAGATTCCATCAAAAAGAAAGAAGCTGAAGAAGAATGTGGGCGCAGGAAAAAATGAGCCAGCCTGGGGTCAAACCGTGGTTTCTTTGAATACTTCCTCTCTTGGCCTTTCAATTTAAGAAAATTAAGTGACTTTTGCTTTAAAAATTAAGCGAAACAGCATCAACAATAAAAAGCAAACCCCAAACCATAAGGGCCCAAGGAAAAAAAACTAGGGCCATAAAAAATGTATTTTGAGAGAATGGTATATAAACACCAAACACAAAGCCGGTGGGAATGCGGTTACAGTCATACTTAGAGGGAAAACTACAGCCTAGAAAAAAGGTGGAAAATAAACAAGCTGAGTGGTCCTTTCTTTTCCCTCCTCTGGTTTTTAGAGCTGCAGTGGGGGAACGTGATGTCACAAGCGGGGTATGGGGTCATGCTGGTCTTGCAGCTCTCCTGAACGAAGGCTAACAATTCTGCGTGACAAAACGCGACGCACATCCCCGCAGAAGTCCTCACCCAGTCTGACGCGTCAACAGCATTTAATATGGGGGTCACTCTTCCGCTCTTCTCACTCTCTCGGGACTCTTTCTTCGCTTGGTTTCCAGGCAGTGCTGAGCGGGAGCCAGTTCCTATCAGCTTGCAAGAGCTATTGTGTGCCAGCAACCTGCTCAGTGACACCACAATGATACTCCGAACGAACCACGGTGGGAGTGCTTCACCGTCCAAACTGGAAGACTCTGCAAGTCGGGGCATCTGTCTACGGATAGATCAACCTGTCTATCCGTCCATCCGTCTGTCGTCTGCTGGTCTACTTACTGTCTGTCATCTATTTATCATCCATCTGTAGCCTGTTATCCATCTATTATCATCTGTCTGTGTTGTCCATTCAATAGGTCGTGTCCGAGTCTGCAACGCCACGCCTCCCTGTTCTTCACTGTCTCCCAGAGTTTGCCCAAACTCATGTCCATCGAGTCAGTGCTGCCATCCAACCATCTCATCCTCTGTCGCCCCCTTCTCCTCCCACCTTCAGTCTTTCCCAGCATCAGGGTCTTTTCTAATGAGTCGGCTCTGCATCAGGTGGACAAAGTACTGGAGCTTCAGCTTCAACATCAGTCCTTCCAATGAACACCCAGGACTGATCTCCTTTAGGATGGACTGGTTTGGTCTCCTTGCAGTCCAAGGGACTCTCAAGAGTCTTCTCCAGCACCACAGTTCAAAAGCATCCGTTCTATGCCTCTCAGCCGCTTTATGGTCCAACCCTCATATCCATGCATGACTACTGAAAAAACCAGTCTAGACTCCAGGGATCTTTGTCCACAAAGTGATGCTTCTGCTTTTTAGTATGCCCTCTAGGCTTGTCATCATCCTTCTCTCTACCATCTGTAGTCTGTCTGTCTGCCTGTCTGTCTACCACCTGCTGTCAGTGGGCAGGCTCACCAGCTCTGGAACCCCACTGTCTTCTCACCTTCGCTGGCTGATCGGAATCAGTCCTCCTCACGTGGGAATGCTGAGCCTCCGACTCAGTCCCCAGACCTCTCTTCCGTCCCCTCCCTCCCTCGGAGATCTCACTCAGTCTCCCGTCTTTACACACTACGTGCTTGCCGACAACTTCCCGCCGAGTGAGCCCCAGCCCTGACCTCGCCCCAGCTCCAGCCTGGTGGACCCCTCTGTGGACTCCACGTCTGGGGACAGGCTGGACTTGCAGGGCCCGGCAGACATCCTGGGCGGCGTGGGTGACGACGTCCTTGCCCAAGGCGGGGGGATGGAGATGCCGCCAGCCTGTAAGGGGGGAGCAAGGTGGAAGGCAGGGGAGAGGCAGCTGCCATGTGGAGCCCTTAAGGTGCCCCGAGGAGAACTGGGGCTGAAGTCGCAGGCTGTAGCTCTGCAGGTGTAGGACGGGTGCCTCAAGGCGGGGGAGAGGGTTTAGGTGTGTGACAAAGTGTAAGATTTAAAAAGTGACAGTGACGTAGAAGCTTTCTTTTAAAATACTATTTTTTCCCCCTTTTTTGGCTGTGCCACGTGGCTCGTGAGATCATAGTTCCCCGACCAGAGATCAAAGCCGCACCCCCCCGCAGTGGAAGGGCAGAGTCTTCTCCACGGGACTGTCAGGGAAGTCCTGACACAGCATTATTTTTAACAGCCGCAAAGTACAAGCTACCCAAATGCCCATCAGCAAGTTAACAAAGCATTGCGGTGGTGGGCCGTGCGGGGTGGCAGACCTCGCCTTCCAATGCCAGGGCTGCGGGCTTGGGCCCTGGTCAGTGAGTGGGCTCCAGCTGCCTCAGGCCGAGAAAACCAAAACAGTCAACAGCAACAATATCGCAACAAATTCAACGAAAGACCTCAAAAAAAAAAAAAAGAAAGAGAAAAAGGAAGTACTCCACATCAAAAACAATCTTCAAAAAAACAAGAGGCCGCGCGCACACACACACACACACACACACACACACATTATGGGGTATCACGAAATGGCACAGAGCGTGAACCTGTCGGCTGGAGTTACAGCAGTCATCCTGTGACCACGAGGAAAGAGAAGCAGCCTTTATCAGCCCAAGCATGGTGCAGCCATTGAACACTGTGGGTTTCTCATTACGTGAAAAGAATAAATCCCTATCTGCTTAAGTTGCTGAGATATTTTTTGTGTCAGAACACAATCCAGGCTGTACCCGAGGCTGTCATCGGCTTAGCCCCCATCACGGTCTTCCTAAAACAAGCATGACTGTGCCCCTCTTTGGCTGGAGATGCCCACCTGGGAGACGGCGTTTTCCTCCATCAGATGAGCAAGGATGAAGAAGATGGAGAAGGTTCCATGTCTGTGGAGAGGTGCACAGACAGGGCTGAGTGTTTGCCGCTGGTGGACCATTCATGGGCGCCACACCTGGGAGAAAGATGGGCAGTGGCTTTCCCAAGTAAAGATGCTCGCCAGCCTCTTGCCAGCACCCCGCAGGGTGGACAGAGCCCAGCGCCCCACACTCGGCCCAGCCAAGGCCGCAGTCCTGTGACTGGGGAGGCCGGGCCCGCGGTGGTGGGGCCTGGTCCAGCCGAGGCCAGTGCCGCCGTGACCGCTGCCGTGGCTGACCCAGCTGGACGGGCCGCCTGACGGTGGTGGGGCTCAGGGCCACCTCACCCGCCCGCCCGCCGCGCCCGGGGCAGGAAGCATTCCCAGAGCACCTGTTTCCTGAGGACCCTGCCGGGGGCTCCCGGGCACCATCTGGGCGCTGCCCCACATGCTGTTTGCATCAGGAGTTTAGAAAAACAATTCGGCGTGGACTAATCACTCTCTAATTTTTCAGGCACATCCCAAAGTCTCAGCCCTGCCCCCGCCCTCTTTCCTTGCCAGCCCTTCTCCGTGCCACACACACAGCACACTCACACACACACTCACCCCAACTTCATATACACACTCACACACACTACCCACCTACACATCCGCTCACAGCACACTCACACACACACACACTCACACACACTCCCCAACTTCATATACACACTCACACACTACCCACCTACACATCCACTCACAGCACACTCACACACACACACACTCACACACACTCCCCAACTTCATATACACACTCACACACTACCCACCTACACATCCACTCACAGCACACTCACACACACTCACACACACTCACCCCAACTTCATATACATACTCACACACTACCCACCTATACATCCACTCACAGCAGACTCACACACACACACACACTCACCCCAACTTCATATACACACTCACACACTACCCACCTACACATCCAAACACATGCACACACAATGCGCTCACGTGCAATGCACTCACAGTTTACACTTGCACACACATACACAGATGCCTCCCCCTTGCACAGTTCTGGAAAACGACTTCTTCTTGAGAGCGGACCCTCAGGGGTGGCAGGGGTGGTCAGCTGAGGGCTTTGGTCCTTGGGACCCGGCGTGCAGAGTGGGTTAGGAGCCAGGCCCTGAGAGAGATGCTGGGTTAAACCCCAGTTCTGCAGCTGTCCCGCTCTGGCCAAGCTGCCCACCTGTCCAGGCCTCGGGGCCTGCCTCTGGTAAACGGAGCAGCGGCCGCTGGTGCCTCTGTGCAGGCCGCGTGTGGAGGGTAGCGCCTGGAACAAAGCGCCGTGTGTGTTTTGTTTAAAAACATTCCCACAAATCAAAGTAACATCAAAACTCGTACTGAAATCTGGATTTTCCTGCAGACTTTTCTGATTGCATAATTCTGAATCAGTCCCTGAAGCCGAATGTTTGTCCCCTCATGGGGCCTGAGGCCGTCCATGATGCAGCGGACCGAATGACCGCACAGAGGTTAGCTGTTTTTCTGACGGCGCCCAGCTCTCTGGAGACAGGCAGGCCTGCCGGGTTTGTGCCATGCCCAGCAGGTTGGTGCTGGCGGGCGGTCACAGCCAGGATGGGGTGGGGGATTTCATAAGGACTTTGCTGCAGGAAGCGGGGGCCTTGCAGAGCCCACAAGCGCGGCTACACACCTGTCCGGCTGTCCAGGGCCCAGGCTCCAGGCGGCTCCAGGGCAGGGGCGCCCAGGAGTGGTGGAGGCGCCTGGGTGTGTGTGGGAGGGGGAGCGTGCCTGGTGGTGGGCGGGCAGGCACTGAGGGGCAGTGCCCTGCCCCCCACGGTGGAGGGCTTCCTGGGGCGGAGCTCCGGCCGCCTGGGCCTCAGGGCCCTAGCAGGGGCTGCTGTCTGAGAACAAAGCGTCCTGCAGGAATTCCGGCCGCGTCCTGGAGCCTGGCGCCCTGCCCTGCACACCCACCCCGCCCCCACCCGCTCCCCACCTCGCAGGCCAGTTCCCAGTTCGGGGGCGTGGAGGTTGCCATCAGCATGTAAGATGGGGCACCTGGGCCGGCCCGGGGCTTCCACAGCTGCTCCGATGCGCGTTCACCTCTTCCCTTCCGGCCTCAGAAGTGCTGGCCTCGGACCCAGGCGAGGGCGGGGGAGGGGAGCTTCCTGGCCGGCGGACCGAGACTCCCAGACTGTCGCAGCCAGAAGGTTTCCTTCCTGAAAACGCACAGCAGCCCCTGCTTTCCGCCCCTCTTGCTTCTCTCCAGAGAGAGCTGCCCCCGCCCCTCGCTCGGCCCCCAGCTGTGGGCCTAGCTCCCTGGACGACTGGCCTGTGGCATGGAGGGTGAGGAGGGTTCGCAGTAGCCCACGGGGGCAGGCAGCAGGACCCGGCCTCTCGCCGGCAGGCAGGCACCACCTGCAGTTTCTCTGGGGCTGCGGCCACAGCCAGGCAGGTGCCGTGACTGCAAACAGGCCGCGTGGTGACTCAGAGCCCCTTGCTTCCTAAGACTGCCTGGCCCAGGTTTCTCAGCAGCCTGTCCAATCTCTCTCCCTCCCTCCCCCTCACCAGTCCGTCCATCAGCAAATCCTGCCGGCTCATCTTCCCCCAAAGTAGCTTCGTTTGGGGAAAGCCTTCCCTCCCCGCCCCTCCCCTCTGACCTCAGCTCCCACCCAGGCCGCAGCGGCCCCTCCTGCTCCTCACACCCACAGCAATGGGTTCAGAGGTAGACATGACCCAAAGTTGACTAGACAGCCCGGTTTCCTGATGAAAGGGCTGGAACCGCAGCACCCACCTCTCCACCGGGAGGAGAGTGTTGCCATCACAGGTGAAGCCAGCAGGAAAGTGAGGAGAAGGCCCCTGAGCGGGACAGCAGGGACAGCATCTGCTGGATCTGATCGGCCCACTTGGATCACAGGCAGCAGAAAACAGCGTCCCTGAACATTTCCACTGGCAGCCTCGCTCCCAGGGGCTCAGACACCAGCGGAGCCAGGCCTCCCCGTCCCTGACGGGTCCTCTCCGTGCAGCTCTTGGCAGAGGCACGGAGGCCCTCCCCTCCCTGCAGCCCGGGCCCTGCTCTCCCAGCTTTACAGCCTCGTCCCGTGCTGCCTGCCTGGGTCCTCGTCTCGCCCGCGTGGACCCCCGGGTCGGTTGCTGTGTGGGAAGGGGTCTGCAGGCTGGGGCTCTGGAGGCCCTCACTGACCGCGGGCCGCATGGACAAGTGGACACGGGCCTGCTGGGAGGCGAGAGGCCCGGGTCACACGGCTGCAGGCGGGCTGGGCTGCCGTGCTGCTGCTGTGACGAGCCCTGAGCGGCGTCCCTTTGGTGTTCGGAGGAAGAAGTTGGTTGTGTGTGGGCTCGCGTGTTGGGGGCACGTGGGGGACATGGTCAGCGGCCCCCACGTCTGCTCCGCTCTTTCTCGGTGGCAGGAGCTGCAGAGAGGCAGGTGACCGCGCACGAAGGATGTCCCTTCAGGTGGGCATGGCCCCCCGTAGGTCGGGGCGTCCCCTGTCCCCTTCCGATGTCCTGCTGTGGGATGCTGGCCATGGGGGTGTCTGGCTCAGCAGAGAGCTGGGTATCTGATGTGTGGACCTGCCTTGTGGGGCCCGAGGCTCCTGCCCACACAGCAGCAGGTTCTCTGCCCAAGGGTCCCTGACCCTGGCCCCCTCGCCACATCCCCCAGGCAAGAGGTGCGGCCCCAGGACGGGGTGGCCGTGGGGGTGCTGGGGGCCCAGGTGCGCCCAGTACTGCCCGCCCTCTCCTGTTGCTCATGACCCCCCGCCCGAGGCCTGCTGAGGAGCGGCCTCCTGCCCTCCTCCCCCACCCCTGCATGTGCCAGGAAGTGCCGCGGATTCCCCAGCTCTGACAGGCAGGGCAGCTGCCCTGCGCGGGGAGGCCTGAGGCTGCTGGCCCAGCCTGTCCAGGCTGCCCTTCCAGAAACTTCCAGCCCCTTCCTGCCTGGCGTCCTGCCCGAGGCCTTCCTGGAAACCCGGCCCACCCCACCCCCCAGCCCAGGGCCCCAGTCCTTCCACGGTGTGAATCAGCCGACCTCTCCCCGCATCGCTCTCCTCCTCCAGGGAAGTTCTCACTGATGGGTGCCCAGGCCTTCTGGCAGCCGCCCACGTGAGCCTGGGTCCTTTGCGGAAGGACCTCTGTGTCGGGGCACGGACACATAGAAATAATAGCCATCATCACATGCTGTGGGGTTTACAACATTTTCAGATATAGCGTGTTTAATGTAAAAGGCCCTGGTGCTGGGAAAGATTGAAGGCAAAAGGAGAAGAGGGAGGCAGAAGATGAGACGGCTGGATGGTGACACCGACTCAATGGACATGAATTTGGAAGCGTGGCGAGCTGCAGTGCATGGGACGTGACTTAGCAGCTGAACAACAGCAACAGGTTTAACACTGTAGAAAGGAAGAGAAGGGAGCATTATATAAGACTTGTGTTTCTATATGTCACAAACTAAATTAGTATAAATATGAAGCTGTTGATAAGCCTTAGAGCAGCCTACTAAGGAAGTACTTCAAAACAATGTAGTGAAAAACCGTTAAAGAAATTCAAATGCTGCTGCTGCTAAGTCGCTCAGTCGTGTCCAACTCTGTGCGACCCGATAGACGGCAGCCCACCAAGGCTCCCCCGCCCCTGGGATTCTCCAGGCAAGAACACTGGAGTGGGTTGCCATTTCCTTCTCCAGTGCATGAAAGTGAAAAGTGAAAGTGAAGTCGCTCAGTCTTGTCCAACCCTCAGCGACCCCATGGACTGCAGCCCACCAGGCTCCTCTGTCCAGGGGATTTTCCAGGCGAGAGTACTGGAGTGGGGCGCCATTGCCTTCTCCGAATTCAAATGCTACCTTCACTTAATGCAGACGAGAGCAGTAAAGGGAGAGCAGAGGAAAAAAGAACAGGACACACACAGAAAATACAGAATCAGGAAAGCCACAGAGAGACAGCAAAGCTGAGAGCTGGCTCTTAAAAAACAATTCAAGAAACCTGGTAAACTTTCAGCTCGACTGAGACAAAGTGAGAAAAAATTCAAATGACTAGAATCAGGAAGGAAAGAGACACTACTACTGACCTTACAGAAATAAAAAGGGTTAGAAAGGCACCCTGTGAGCAACAGTATGATGAAAAACTAGATGACCCAGATGGACAAATTCCTAGAAAGACACAAAATACCAAAACTGACTCAAGAATGAATCGACAGTTTGACTAGGCCTTTGTAATATGTGAAGAGATTGAATTATAATAGTTATTTTAAAATTACCCACAAAGAGAGGCAGCCCAGGGCCAGATGGCTGCATTGGTGATTTCTACCAAACATTTAAAGAATAATTAGTATTAACGCCAATTCCTCACCAAATCTTCCAAAAATAGAAGAGAACAGACCGCTTCCCAACTCTTTCTGTGAGGCCGGCCATCACCCTGATGTCAAAAGTGACAAAAACCTCACGTGGAGCGAGAACCGCAGCCCTGTACCTCACACGGGCTTGGATGCGGAAATCTGAGTGAGACGGCAGCAGCCTGGGTCCAGCAGCATACGCGAAAGCATTGTACACACGACCAAGCTGGATCCGTGCAAATTTGGCTGAACATGTGAAAGTCAATCGTGGAATGCGCCGTATCAACAGAGTGAGGGACAAGTACGCGTGGTCATCTCGGTAGACGCAGAAAGAGTCTGATAAAGCGCCACCCCTTCTGTGGTTAAAACCAAAGCACTAAAAAGAGCTGCAATGGAAGGGAACTCCCTGGAGCTGATAAAGGGCCTCTTTTAAACCACATGACTAACACTAGACAGAGGAGCCGGGTGGGCTGCCGTCTCTGGGGTTGCACAGAGCCGGACACGACCGAAGCGACTTAGCAGCAGCAGCAACATTATACTTAAAAGTGAAACACTGGACACTTTCCCTTCAACTGCAGGAACGAGACAAGAACGTTCACCCCGCCACTTCCATCTAGCGCTGTTCTCGAGGGTCTGTCCAGGGCAGTTGGACAACTGAATGGAATAAGGCACATCCCCATCGGAAAGGAAGAAGTAGAAATTCTCTCTGTTCACAGATGAAATGCTGTTGCATATAGAAAATCCTGAGGAAACCACGCAAAGACTATTAGCTCTAATAAACAAATTTGGTGAGTTTGCAGGATACGAGATTAATACACAAAAATCAGTTGTACTTCTATACACTTAGAAAGGATAATCTGAAAATGAAATCAAGCAAACAGTTCAGTGAGCAACAGCACCAAAAAGAATAAAAGACTCAGCGATACATTTAACAAGTGTGTGGTTTATACTCTGAAAGCTATGGTAGGTTAATGAAAGAAACTGCAGTCCAAGTCAATGGGAAGACACTCCGTATTCATAGGTTGGAGACTTAATGTTGCTTCCCTGGTGGCTCAGCTGGTGAAGAATCTGCCTGCAATGCAGGAGAGCTGGGTTTGATTCCTGGGTTGGGAAGATCTCCTGGAGGAGGGCAAGGGCCACTCCAGTGCTCTTGCCTGGAGAATTCCACGGGCAGAGGAGCCTGGCAGGCTGCGGGCCAGGGGGTCACAATGAGTCGGGCGTGACTGAGTGAGTGCAGCCCAGTATTGTTTAGCTGACGGTGCTCTCTAAACTGATCTGCAGATTCAACCAATCCATGTCAGGATCGCAGATGGCGTCTCTGTAAAAATCGAAAACCTAATTCTACGTTTCATATGGAATCACAGGGGATGAAGACGAGCCAAATCAATCCTGAAGGAGAAAATCAAAGTCGGAGGACTCGCACCTTTTTGCTTTCAAAACGTTGCGTGAAATAAGTCAGGTGCAGAATAATATGCAAAGTGTGGTAACATTTACTTAGTCTAGTGAGCGCGCATACGTTAAGGTTTCGCACAAATCACAACTTAACTCAGGGCTTTGGTCACAGCCAGCCTTTCTAAATAGAGGGAAAGGGCACGGGAGAATGTGCCCAGGACTCAGTTTAACCGCCTCTCGAAGGTGCTGAGCCTCGGTGTGAGGTGTCAGTCTGGGGGTTTAAGGTGGTCGGCTGTTGGAGGGCTCTGAACGGGACGTGCATTGACGGGGGGCTGAGGTCGGCTTCCCTGTGACACCCCCGCAGGCCCAGCTTTGCCACCTGTGCACCCGAATGCCACTGTTCCCCCCGAGCTGGACCCTTCTCCAGGCCAAGCCCACTTCATCCCCTTCAGCTGGAGGGGGGGTCCCCAGCTCCCCCCATTCCAGCTGTCCCCTCCAGGCTCCCTCTCTAAGGCCAGACCTCCTCTCTGGGGATCTGAGATGGGAGTCTGGGGGGTCCGTCTCCTGGAGCCTGTGAAGGACAGGGGAACCCTGGAGCTTGTGGAGGAGGACAGAGGGACCCTAGACTCCCTCGGGGAGGAGATGCCAGCGTCGAGGGGTCCTGTGGGTCGCGCGCTCCCACTTCAGGGACGATCCGTCATGAGTCCTGCCACGCGCAGCCTGGGCCGGTCTGGACCCTGAGCCTGTGGCCGGTGGCACCGCTGGCCTCCTCGCCTCCCAGGAGCGCTGCGAGGTGGTTTCCGTAAGTTGGCGGCGATTGCATAACTCCTCCACCAACTGCCATGCCGGATATATTTGGCAACCCAGCCCGCTGTGCCACACGTGTCGGCTGGCACTGCCAGGCCCGCCGCAGAGGCCGGAGGAAGTCTGAGAGTGAAGCACGCTGACAGCGCCGCCCGGGACCCGCTCCCAGCCGTCCTCAGGGACGCTGCCAGGGCCCCGCCGTCCTCCGGCCAGAAAGCGGAGCCATGGAGCCCACAGAGCAGCCCAGGGGGTGTGGATCTCCG
>SJXQ01007543.1:0-67805 GCA_006408695.1 Aepyceros melampus
GTGAAATGGTACCTCATTGTGGTTTTGATTTGCATTTCTCTGATAATGAGTGATGTTGAGCATCTTTTCATGTGTTTGTTAGCCATCCGTATGTCTTCTTTGGAGAAGTGTCTGTTTAGTTCTTTGGCCCATTTTTTGATTGGGTCTTTTATTTTTCTGGAATTGAGCTGCATAAGTTGCGTATATATTCTTGAGATTAGTTGTTTATCAGTTGCTTCATTTGCTATTATTTTCTCCCATTCAGAAGGCTGTCTTTTCACCTTGCTTATAGTTTCCTTTGTTGTGCAGAAGCTTTTAATTTTAATTAGGTCCCATTTGTTTATTTTTGCTTTCATTTCCAGTATTCTGGGAGGTGGATCATAGAGGATCCTGCTGTGATTTATGTCGGAGAGTGTTTTGCCTATGTTCTCCTCTAGGAGTTTTATAGTTTCTGGTCTTACATTTAGATCTTTAATCTATTTTGAGTTTATTTTTGTGTATGGTGTTAGAAAGTGATCTAGTTTCCTTCTTTTACAAGTGGTTGGCCAGTTTTCCCAGCACCACTTGTTAAAGAAATTGTCTTTACTCCATTGTATATTCTTGCCTCCTTTGTCAAAGATAAGGTGTCCATAGGTGTGTGGATTTATCTCTGGGCTTTCTATTTTGTTCCATTGATCTATATTTCTGTCTACTCTATTTTAAATGTTCCTTTGCTCATTCTCTCTCCTAATTTCCTTATGTGCTTGCACATACCAACTTTGTTTACTAGCAATAATCTTTCACTCTACAATTTAACATGAAAAACAGAATGCAAATGTCTAGATGAAATAATGTTTAGTTTGAATATGTTTCAGCACAGTGTCACTAGTCAGCAGGTTAACCAATATGCATACCACTTAGTAAATCCTTTCTTGTTTTGATAGAGTGAGGTAGTAAAGAAACCTAGAGCTCTTACCATAATTAAACAAAGGAAGGAAATCCGTGAGGATGAATAAGTCGCAGAAAGAGTACTGAAGATGTTGTTCATTCGTTAAGTTGTGTCCAACTCTTGCGAACCCATGGACTGCAACACGCCAGGCTTCCTTGTCCTTCACTCTCTCCCAAAGTTTGTTCAAACTCATGTCCACTGAGTCAGTGATGCCATCCAACCATCTCATCCTGCCACTCCCTTCTCCTCCTGCTCTCAGTCTTTCCCAGCATCAGGGTCTTTTCCAGTGAGTTAGCTCTTTGCATCAGGTAGCCAAAGTATTGGAGCTTCAGCTTCAGCATCTGTCCTTCCAATGAAATTCAGGGTGGATTTCCTTTAGGATTGCCTGGTTTGATCTCCTTGCAGTCCAAGGGACTCTCAAGAGTCTTCTCCATCACCACAGTTCAAAAAGATGAGAATGGCATACTATTAATAACTAAAAACAGTATCTGTCTGGTTGACTGTGTTTTTCCCACTGGGACAATGCCTTTTGGAGCCCTATAGAAGGGTAATTTTTCACACAGCTGCAAACACAGCCAACTCTTTTGCATAATTTATAAACTTGTCTGAAACTCAACTATTTTTCAGAGGATATTCTAACAGAGGCAGCGTTATATTAATACTGTGGTGTAACATCAGGGCCACAGAATGTAGCTGAAAACTACATCTACCACCTAGCTTATCGTAAATAAATGTGAGTGTATTCTAAGACTAACATAATAACCTTTCTCTAATATATCTTAAAGTAGAACATTTATAAAATTTATTTCATTTCTTTCATGTACGTTAAGGAGACAGGGCACAAACATACATTGGAAGTCCTCAGGGACTGGTATTTTTGTACTTTTGCAGCATGATAAGAATCAATTTACCATTTTATCTTTGGTTTTCCCCCTATTTAGATTTATGTTTAGGTCTCCTTCTATTTAGAAGAGAAAAAATAAAACATGGTTTAAAAGCATTCTGACATCTTAGTGATAAAAATACACTATTAAGATTCTTACATTTGGCCAATTTGCTTTAAAGTCATTGGATTAAACACACACAATCTAAAAGTCAGCTATAAGCCTTCCAACCTCAATACCCAAGTAAAACTGGTTTAAACCCCAATACTAAATAGCACAGCTAGTGCAAGGATAGAACCCAGCCCAGTTCCCATGAACTCCACATGGCCTTTTGTTCCCAACTTGACCTTGAGTCTCCTACTTTCCCATGTACTTTATGTGTTATGCACCTTTTTGATCCAAGAGAGAAATTAAACCCTTCGCTGCTGCTAAGTCACCTCAGTCATGTCCGACTCTGTGTGACCCCATAGACAGCAGCCCACCAGGCTCCCCCGCCCCTGGGATTCTCCAGGCAAGATCACTGGAGTGGGTTGCCATTTCCTTCTCCAATGCATGAAAGTGAAAAGTGAAAGTGAAGTCGCTCAGTCGTGTCTGACTCTTAGCGACCCCATGGACTGCAGCCCACCAGGCTGCTCCGTCCATGGGATTTTCCAGGCAAGAGTACTGTAGTGAGGTGCCTCAGTTTACACAAAATTTCATTTACAAAATATTGATCAAGTGAATAGGTTTTATTATAATTACCCCATAGACAGCAGCCCACCAGGCTCCCCCGCCCCTGGGATTCTCCAGGCAAGATCACTGGAGTGGGTTGCCATTTCCTTCTCCAATGCATGAAAGTGAAAAGTGAAAGTGAAGTCGCTCAGTCGTGTCTGACTCTTAGCGACCCCATGGACTGCAGCCCACCAGGCTGCTCCGTCCATGGGATTTTCCAGGCAAGAGTACTGTAGTGAGGTGCCTCAGTTTACACAAAATTTCATTTACAAAATATTGATCAAGTGAATAGGTTTTATTATAATAACACAATACTATAAGCAACTTTGAAAAATAGGCACTTGTAATTCTTAAATGATCCTCTGTCTATTCAAGTCCCATGAGGTTTAATGACCTTAGTCTCTACTTAGTCTCAGCCATAATGCATTTTGTCAGCTGAGTCATCTGTTCTCTAGAGCAGGGAGCAAATTCTCCTTATCTCACCCAAAAGGGTTTACACGCATGTGTGCTAAGCTACTTCAGTCATGTCTGACTCTTTGTGACCCTATGGACTGTTACCCACCAGGTTCCTCTGTCCATGGCATTTTCCAGACAAGAATACCAGAGAGGGTTACCATGCTCTTCTCCAGGAGTTCTTCCCAACCCAGGTATTGAACACGCACCTCTTATGTCTTCTTCATCACAAGGGTAATAGAAAGATTGAGTCTTTATTAGTTGACAGGAATGCATTTATCTGTAAGAAAAGAAATAAAACTACAGTGATATAAACAAATAAAGGTTTATTGTTCTGATATAACAAAGTTTACTACAGAGGGAAGTGGTCTGGGGCTAATATATTTACTCAATGACTGCATAAGTGTCCCAGGCTCTGCCAGTCTTTCTGTTCCACTCTTATGAGACATTATCATTTGTTCTCACATGTATGGCCTCCTGGTTACAAGATGCCTACTGCATTTTTAAGCATCAGGTTATTTTCTAAGTGATTTTAAGGCTCAAAATCAGAAAAGTGTTAACTATAGTAGTCATTATATATGTTCAGACGGTAAAGCATCTGCCTGCAATGTGGGAGACCTGGGTTCAATCCCTGGGTCAGGAAGGTCTCCTGGAGAAGGAAATGGCAACCCACTCTAGGATTCTTGCCTGGAAAATCCCGTGGATAGAGGAGCCTGGTAGGTTACAGTCCACGGGGTTGCAAAGAGTCAGACACAACTGAGCGACTTCACCTCACTGGAAACTATGCTGCTGCTGTTTAATAGCTAAGTCATCTCCAACTCTGCAACCCCATAGAATAGCTCACCAGGCTTCTCTGCCCATGGACTTTCCTAGGAAGAATCCTGGAGTGGGTTGCCATTTCCTTCTCCAGGGAATCTCCCCGACCCAGGGATTGAACCTGCATCTTCTGCATTGGAAGGTGGATTCTTTGCCACTGAGTCACCTGGGAAGGCCATAGATTTTTAACGTATAATTGCCTAAGCACATGCTAGCTGATGTTCTGTTACAGAGATAAATTAACAAAAATGGTTAAAATTATAATAAGGGCTGCTACCAGACAGGCATTTTACATGCGTCAGTTCAGTTGCTCAGTCGTGTCCGACTCTGCGACCTCATGAATTGCAACACGCCAGGCTTCCCTGTCCATCACCAACTCCCGGAGTTCACTCAAACTCATGTGCATTGAGTGGGGATGCCATCCAGCCATCTCATCCTCTGTCATTCCCTTCTCCTCCTGCCTCCAATCCCTCCCAGCATCAGGGTCTTTTCCAATGAGTCAGCTCTTCACATGAGGTAGCTAAAGTATTGGAGCTTCAGCCTCAGCATCAGTCCTTCCAATGAACACCCAGGACTGATCACTTTTAGATGGACTGGTTGGATCTCCTTGCAGTCCAAGGGACTCTCAAGAGTCTTCTCCAACACCACAGTTCAAAAGCATCAGTTCTTCAGCACTCAGCCTTCTTCACAGTCCAACTCTCACATCCATACATGACCACAGGAAAAACCATAGCCTTGACTAGATGGATCTTTCTTGGCAAAGTAATATCTCTGCTTTTGAATATATTATTTAGGTTGGTCATAACCCTCCTTCCAAGGAGTAAGCGTCTTTTAATTTCATGGCTGCAATCACCATCTGCAGTGATTTTGGAGCCCCCAAAAATAAAGTCTGACACTGTTTCCACTCTTTCCCCATCTATTTCCCATGAAGTGATGGGACCAGATGCCATGATCTTCGTTTTCTGAATGTTGAGCTTTAAGCCAACTTTTTCACTCTCCTCTTTCACTTTCATCAATAGGCTTTTTAGTTCCTCTTCACTTTCTGCTGTAAGGGTGGTGTCATCTGCACATATTTAAAATTTTCAGTGCATCAATGCCCTGCAATTTCATTAGCTGCTTGGTCATCCTTTCATGGTGTAGAGAAAAGTAGTCAAAGAGCTTTACAGCTAAAACCCGAATCATTTAATTTACAGCTGAACTTTATTAGTTTCCCAGGGCTGCTGTAACAAATAACTGTCAACAAGGTGGCTTAAAAACAACAGAAATTCGTTCTCTCACACTTCCGGAGGCCAAAATGTGAAATCAAGTGTCAGCAGGGCCATCCTCCTTCTGGAAGGTTCTAGGAGAGAATTTTTTCTTGCCTCTTCCTGCTTCTAGAGGCTCAGGCAATCCTTAGCATTCCTTGACCATAGTAGCATCACTTCAATCTTCACCTCTGTTGGCACATAGCCTTCTTTTATGGAGTCTCCAGGCTTCTGTCTCCTTATGGGGACCACAGCCATTGAACTTAGGGCCAATCCAAGTCCAATATGACCTCGTCTTAACTTGATTACATATGCAAAGACCCTGTTTCCAAGTAAGGTCATGTACACAGGTTCCAGATACACATGATTTTGTGGGGGAGGGGACAGTATTCAAGCCTGTACAGAGGAGAAATCCTGAGTATAAACTGCCTGTCAATCATGTGGAATTCATTATTTCCATCTTAGCTTCAACCTCACAGATACAAACTGATTAAGTCTTTCATCTACAGAGGTCAGCAAACTTTTCCTATAAAGGATCAGATAATGAAAACCAAAAGGCAAAGGAGAAAAAGAAAGATACACCCATTTGAATGTAGAGTTCCAAAGAATAGCAAGGAGAGATAAGAAAGCCTTCTTCAGTGATCAATGCAAAGAAATAGAGGGAAACAATAGAATGGGAAAGACTAGAGGTCTCTACAAGAAAATTAGAGATACCAAAGGAACATTTCATGCAAAGATGGGCGCAATAAAGGGTAGAAATGGTATGGACCTAACAGAAGCAGAAGATATTAAGATGAGATGGCAAGAATACACAGAAGTGAAGTGGAAGTGAAGTGGAGTCGCTCAGTTGTGTCCGACTCTTTGCGACCCCATGGACTGTAGCCTACCAGGTTCCTCTGTCCATGGGATTCTCCAGGCAAGAGTACTGGAGTGGATTGCCATTCCCTTCTCCAGGGGTCTTCCCAACCCAGGGATCGAACCCGGGTCTCCCGCATTGTAGACAGATGCTTTACCATCTGAGCCACCAGAGAATACACAGAAGAACTGTACAAAACAGATCTTCATGACCCAGATAATCATGATGGTGTGATCACTCATCTAGAGATGGACATCCTGGAAGTGAAGTCAAGTGGACCTTAGAAAGCATCACTATGAACAAAGCTAGTGGAAGTGATGGAATTCCAGTTGAGCTATTTCAAATCCTGAAAGATGATGCTGTGAAAGTGCTGCACTCAATATGCCAGCAAATTTGGAAAACTCAGCAGTGGCCACAGGACTGGAAAAGGTCAGTTTTCGTTTCAATCCCAAAGAAAGGCAATGCCAAAGAATGTTCTAACTACCACACAATTGCACTCATTTTACACATTATCAAAATAATGCTCAAAATTTCCAAGCCAGGGTTCAATAGTACGTGAACCGTGAACTTCCTCCAGATGTTCAAGCTGAATTTAGAAAAGACAGAGGAACCAGAGGCCAAATTGCCAACATCTGTTGGATCATAGAAAAAGCAATAGAACTCCAGAAAAACATCTACTTCTGCTTTATTGATTACATCAAAACCTTTGACTGTGTGGATCACAACAAACTGGAAAATTCTTCAAGAGATGGGAATACCAGACCACCTTACCTGCCTCTGGAGAAATCTGTATGCAGGTCAGGAATCAACAGTTAGAACTGGACATGGAACAACAGACTGGTTCCAAATTGGGAAAGGAGTACATCAAGGCTGTATATTGTCACCCTGCTTATTAAACTTATATGCAGAGTACATCATACAAAATGCCAGGCTGTATGAAGCACAAGCTGGAATCAAGATTGCTGGGAGAAATATCAATAACCTCAGATATGTAGAAAAGCTATGATCAACTTAGACAGCATATTAAAAAGCAGAGACATTACCTGCTGACAAAAGTCCATTGAGTCAAAGCTATGGTTTTTCCAGTAGTCATGTATGGATGTGAGAGTTGGACTGTGAAGAAAGCTGAGCACCGAAGAATTGATGCTTTTGAACTGTGGTGTTGGAGAAGATTTTGAGAGTCCCTTGGACTGCAAGGAGATAAAACCAGTCAATCCTAAAGGAAATCAGTCCTGAATATTCATTGGAAGGACTGATGCTGAGGCTGAAGCTCCAATACTTTGGCCACCTGATACAAATAATTGACTCATTGAAAAGACCCTGATGCTGGGAAAGATTGAAGGCAGGAGAAGGGGACAGCAGAGGATGAGATGGTTGGATGGCATCACCGACTTGATGCACATGAGTTTGAGCAAGCTCTGAGAGTTGATGATGAACAGGGAAGCCTGGCATACTGCAGCTCATGAGGTCACAAAGAGTTGGACATGACTGAGCAACTGAACTGAATTGAATGAACAGCAGTCTTTTTGGGCCTTCTTCTATAGTGTGAGAATACACAGGCAATACATAACTAGTGACGATGGCTATGTTCCCATAAAACTTTATCAACAAAAACAGTCTGCAGGCTGGATTTGCTCAGGCTTATATAGCTTGTCAACTTCTGAGTTATGGCAGTCATAAATTGCTTAAAAAGAGAGCGCGCGAGAGAAATATATATATATATATATATATATCTGCTTAAATCCCTACAAACCTTGGTAGAGATTCCAGTTACTTTGGTTGAATTGTGGTTCAGAAAAAAAAAAAATAGCATTTTCCAAAGAACTATATCCACTTCTCTGAATAACTCCTATTTGCCCATTTTCCTCAGATACAGAAGAACAGGAGAAAAGCAGGAAAATTTTTAAGTGTGCCAGGCATACTGGACTTAAAATACTAGCTGAATATTACTGTGAAGCAATGTGGTTTGTAATATTTTGCAATAGAGTAAAACGTTATTCCAAGAAATACTGTAAGGGTCATACAGCTATAGCCAAGTAGCACCAAGTCAGCCAAATAAATGAGGAAGCACTAGAGTGCAATTTATTGTGGTATGGAAGATTTTCATGAACTTGGCTGTCTGGCTATGATTGTGGTGACTGGACCCAAGAGACACCAAAGGGATTTTACTAGAAACTTGAAAATAAACACTATGAGCAAGACTGCCTTAGGAATAATCAGTACTTCTATTTGTGGTATCTAGTCCATTATAAGAAATATTAAGACAAAATTAGAACATCTTGAGCAACATTAGGTGGCAAGGGGGAGACTTGGAAGAGAATTTTACCTTTGGAGAATGACATACAACTGAACGCCCGGAGTTGTAGCACTACGGGGATTTAAGGGGTGGGGGGAAGGCAATGCAAAGGGGATAAATAGATGGTCTCACCCTCCTGGCCTGCCACGCAGGTTGCTGAGCAACTTCTCTGCCCCAAGATTCTGGCAGAGAGTGAAGTTTAGACACAGGATGGTCTCCTAGACACAGGACATGCTCCTCATGGCAGCAGCTGCCTCAGTGAGGGGACACCTGCCCCTTTAGGCTCTCTGGTGGTTGGGTGGATGCCAAGATTCTCATCTCATCAGGATAAATGAGGGAAGATGGTAACTATGTGTCTTTCTTCACATGACACAAGGCCACAGTGTCGTTGCCTTAGCTGACATAGAACATGGAATGGAGTCATTTTCCATGACAGTTGCTACTTGTCAGTTGTTTAAGTGGATCTGAGAGTTCTTTTCACTCTATGGAGTGCCCAGGCTGGCCTGTGAAGACATTCTTTATCTGAGTTTCCTCCTACTGGTGAGTGGGCCACATGAGCCTAGAACTGAAAATTTGTGATTAGCACTTGGGGCTAATGACGCTAACCCAGTACAGAAGGAAGCAGTCGTCACGTACGGACATGAGAGTTGGACCTCTCACATAAAAAAGGCTAAACACCCAAGAATTGATGCTTTCGAACTGTGATGCTGGAGAAGACTTTTGAGAGTCCCTTGGACAGCAAGGAGATCAAACCAGTCAATCCTAAAGGTAATCAACCCTGAATATTCATCAGAAGGACTGATGCTGAAGCTGAAACTCTAATACTTTGGCTACCTGATGTAAAGAACTGACTCACTGGAAAACACCCTGATGCTGGGAAAGACTGAGGGCAGGAGGAGAAGGGGACGACAGAGGATGAGATGGTTGGAAGACATCACTGACTCAATGGACATGAGTTTGAGCAAACTCGGAGATAGTGAAGGACCGGGAAGCCTGGTGTGCTGCAGTCCATGGCATCTCAAAGAATCTGACATGACCTAGGGACTGAACAGCAATAAACAGAAAAACTTGAACAGACTTTCCGGCCAATCCAATACAATGGCTTGAACATAATAAAAGTTTCTTTCTCACTCACCACCCAAAGCAAGGTTGGCAAGTGACTCCCCTCCATGAGAGGAATCAGCAATCCACATTCCTGTTTTCTTGTGTCCCAACCAGTCCCTAGAGCCTTTTTTTTTCATCTGTAAAAAGCTGCCACAAGGAGAAGAGGAAGAGCATGGAGGTTTTGAATCAGACACAATGAGCACA
Organism: Aepyceros melampus; assembly: GCA_006408695.1. Taxonomy (NCBI): domain Eukaryota; kingdom Metazoa; phylum Chordata; class Mammalia; order Artiodactyla; family Bovidae; genus Aepyceros; species Aepyceros melampus. Next base: position 9,476 of record SJXQ01007543.1, read on the forward strand.
AATATCAGCTCTGCTATTTGCAAGCTGTAGCCTAAGCATGAAAGCCCCAAGCCTCAGTTCCTCCTCTAAGATTTAAATGAGGTGTTGCTCTTTGAGCGCAGTGCTCAGCACAATGAATGTTGGCCACTTATTATGTACCTGGCATCCCTCCCTAAAGCCACTCTGGACATTAATATCATTTCCATTTTACAGAGGAGGAAACTGAAGTCAAATAGCAATGAATGGCAGAGCTGGAACTGGAGTGTCAAACCCATGCTCGCAACCATGGGACAACACCATCTCCTAAATTAAGTGAGAGAATAACTGGCCTCTGGCATAAGAACACTGAATTCCTTACACTCTATTTAAATGTTTTCAACATTAACTAGATTTAAAATGTAACTATCAAGTCACTCCCCTTTTTTCATCTACTGTGGGTCTAAAGAAGGGCTGTCTGCTCCCTGCTGGCAAATAGCACGTGGAAATACTTGCTGACACAGACTAAAAGTGCACTTGAATAACTTTTTCATTTCCAAAAGAGACCTTTTAAAATACTTTCTTTTAGCGAGTAACCACAAGACAAGGCTATACTTTGAGAAAACAAGTTTGGGTGGAGAAGATTAGAGTTGAAAAAAAAATATTATTCTACTTTTTACAAGTCAGAAACCATATGGAATTTTCACTCTCATGTAACTCATAAATGACTTTGCCTGGTTTTCTTGAAACTTGACCCTCCAGACTCCAAACTCAGCAAAATCTGAAGATGAGTTGGTGTCTAGAACTAATACTCTACAGGCGAGACTGTTACACAAGACCAATTGTTCAGGAAGGAGGAGAGACTTACAGACTGAAAGGAATGAGACATCTTTTTCAGCCATCAGCTTTTGACCTGAACTTACCTCTCAAAGCCCTAGCAACTTTTCTATTTCTGGACTAAAAAAGTATTCTTCTTTTCATTCACCTTTGATGTTTTCCAAGGAAGTGAGGATGGTGAGTACATGACTCTATTAACATCTATATGCCTTGATCTATACATAAGCAGACAAGGTTGAATTAAAACATTGAGACTCCCTGACCACCTAATTATTTGAGGCTCTAAGGATTAATTTTTTTAAGATATTTATTTGGCATTTATTTATTGAAGTATAGTTGTGACAGAGAGGAGAAATTTTTGTTTTTTCACTTAATGATATTTTATACTTTGGCAGAAGAAGGAGCAATATGCATTTTGTCAGTTACCTAAGGAAATTGGAAACTAGAAGTAGTTGGCATAAATTTTCAATATATTCCTATAATGTTTGGGTGAATCTTTATGTATTTCAGGGCTATACTGATCCTCAAGAAAGTTCTAAAGCAAGATTTCCCTTGTATCAGTTAGCATTTGCTGAGTAACAAATCATCACAAAATGTAATGGCTTATAACAGCCATTGTTATGTTAATATATGAGTCTACTTGGAGGGTCTGTTGACCTGAGCCAGGTTTGACTGATATTGTCTGGATTCTTCATGTGTTTCCTGTTAGCTGGTGGGTTGGTTGAGATCTGGCTAGTTTAGGAAGGTCTCTGTTGGAACAAATAATCTCTACACCAGTCTCTCATTTTCCAGCTGGCTAGACCAAAATGTTCCTTAATTTGGAGGCAGAAGTTCAAAGTTGGAAAAGCTGGACCACATGAAGTCTTTTACAGTCTGGCTTCAAATTGGCATGCCATCATTTCTGCTTCATTTTATTAGCTAGAGCAAGTCACTAGACTAGTAGGATTTAAGATATGGGAAAATGGACTCTACCAATCCATAGGAGGAACTGTAAAATTGTATTGCAGTGAGCAACGAATAAGTGAGGGTGAGTGGAGAATTGAGGCCATATTTACAGTGTCTACCAACGGCCTGTAGCAGAGAGTTCATGAAGTCAGTCCTTAGTAACACCATGCACCCTTTCTTATACCCTGTGTTAGTTGAAAGTTGAATGGATTCAAAGTCCAAAGACAAGGTTCAAGTCCCAGCTGTGCTATTTGTTCTGGCAAGTCATTTTGCTCTCTGAGCATTAACATGCTAATCTTCAAATGTTGTGCTGCCTTCTGTTTTTTTTTTTTTTTGCTACATAAACTCTTATGCATTTAATAAATAAGGTTGATAGACCCTCTGTCTGAGATGTTCAAAGGCTTTATGTTGGTTCTTGGCTATTGAAGTGCCTCCTACCTATCCTTGCCCCATGCAACTATCTTCTGCTCCACTTAAGTTTGTCTTTCAAAACCCCTCCTCACTCCCCAGTCCGGACCTTCCCCAATTCTCATGGTGGCCCCCATCAAAAGTCAATTCTCCTAATTTTTTCTTGCCTTGAAATTATTTAGCTAATTTGACAAATGACTTCAGCCTAAAATGATGTTGATTCTATATAAAACTGGCATTTTAACCTCAGCCTTCTGAGGATATCGGAATTGTTCCTACATTTCTGTGAAGCTCCTGTGGGTTCTGAAAGTGCTTTGCATGCGCCACTTAAATAATTACAACCATTTCTTGTTCTTACAACCTGATAAGAACTTGACTAGATATCCAAAGCCCTGGTCCTGGCAGGGACTAGCTGTGGGATTTGGGGCATATCACCTCAGTTTACACTTTCTCTTACCTCTGAACTGAGGATATTTGTCAAATTGACCTTCAGGGGCCCTTCCAACTCTGAGAATGTATGCTATTCTAGAATATTTACAAAGTGAAACACGGAGAATTCAGGATTGTTTTGAATATTTCTTTATTTTGCGACTTAGTAGATCAGGCATTTCATAACCAATAAAAACTTAGAAAAGAGGAAATCATGATCACAATGAAAATAGCTAATATTTATTGAGAAGACTTAAATGCCTGCTTGACAAAAAGTTGTTTCCTATAAAAGTGTTTGAATGTGAATCGAATAATTATCACACTGTAAACAATGGTTGTGTCTTATACAAGAAATATTTTCTATGTAGATAAATGGATAATAGAAAGAGAAAGACAAAAAGCAAGAAAGAAGGGAGGAAGACGAGAAAATAGCACTGACTAACCTCTTACTCTGTGTGGTGAGAAACAGTCACAGAAACATGATCCTTGGCAGAGGCTGAGATGTCCCTACATTCGAGGTCCCTGTCCTCCCGGGCCCTCAGTCCGGCTACACCCCCAGCCTCTGGGTGGTTGCGTCTAGGTGTCCGAGTGCCAACGAATGGAATGAGTAGAGATGAGGTGTTCCATCTCCGGTGACTTTAAAAAGCCTCCTGCACTTGCTTCTCTGACGCTTTCTCCCACATCTAGCTTACCTCGATGGCGCTCATGTCCCAGATGTTGCTGAAAGTCACTTATTGAAGGTAGCACTAGGGCTGGCAACCTGCTGCCTTGAAAGAGAGGTTTGAGGCCAAAGAGGCACGCCTGCCTAGAAATACCGTGGACTGTTTGAACTGTGATACATTTGGGAGTGCGTGGGTTACAACAGTTGAACACATCCTGATGAACATATATTAATTTTCAAACCATCTCTATACAATAGATGCTCTTTTTTTTTTTTAATAGAGGAAAAACTGAGGCTCAAAGTGAGGAGGTGACTTTCTTACTTTCTCAGATTATACAAGTGAGAAAGCAAAGATTAAACTTGGGTCAGTGTAACTCTGCTTACCCAGGGACTGAGAACAGTTGTTCATGTATAGAGGAGAGCCTACTAGAGTTTTACTATAGAAATTCTCACCATGCTTTTTTACATGTTGGAAAAAATCCCACCTTTTTATGAATTAATAAGCTAAGACAGTAATTCCTGCCACATTCTAAAGCTAATAGGAGCAAGAGGCAGGCTGTACCGTAATGGTGTTCAAGTCATAAGCTAAATCTGTCATTTGCTGGCTCTATGATTTAGGCAAATCATTTAACTTCTATGGGTCTGTTTTCCAAGCTGCAAAGTTAAAGTAAAAAAAAAAAAAAGTAGATTTGCCTAAGAATGATTGGTGAATGTTACCTGTCAGTTTCCTATTCCCTCTTCCCTTTTGGCAATAGTCCTTTCTCAAAAACAAGAAACGAAGAAAATTGCACGCCATTGTATCTTATACTGTTATTCTGTCTAGTGTTGTAAAAACCTTAAAAAAATAGGTTGAGTATAAAAAGAAGTAATATTTTGAAAATTAAAAGAAATAGTAAATGGGAAGCACTGAGCACAGTACCTAGCCTGTGCTAGGTATCCTGTAACAGGTAATGATATCCTGATTTTTTAAAGTAAGGCAAAGTAAACCCGTACTAGCACAGTGTTTGGGTATTATGTTCAGAGTTGTTCAAACATTCTGGATTTCTTTTTCCTGCATTTATTGATTGAGATGTGATTTGCTTTACTATTAGCATAAGTCATAAGCCTCCTGCTCTGTTTTTCAGGAAAAGGAGGTAATTTGGGCTGCAGCCATGTCCTCATTAGAGAAAATGAGGGCAGTTATTGGTTAGTGTTCAAAAACAAGGAAGCTCTTCTAGTTGCTTAGTAACTGAAGGGGGGGGGGGGAGGCCAGAGAGTGTGTAAACAGTGAAGGAGAGAAAAGCAGAGAGGAGTGTTAAAAACGATTTAATGCCCAGGTCACTCCTAGGTGGGTGAAAAGAGATTTACATAGCTCTGGTATTTATAACTATAGCTTATCTGCTTCATGAGTGAAAGATTTAATGGAATATTTTACAGTTCAGCAGTGGGAAGTTACGGTGGACATTCTACTGTTCTAATGCAATATGTAAACTGTTAACATGTTAATTGCAAATGGAATATGCGGATGATTTCGAAGTCCTCTAGATTCGGAAATCCATCCTTCTGCACAGACGCTACTGCCACCGTGTGGACAATGCTGGGAGCCTAACAGACTGGAGGGGGAGGAATGGGTATGAGAGGGTCCGTTTGTTGGGAAAAGGTAGAGTCTGCAGAGAGGTTCACTCAGGTACCCCTTCGATTAATTTTGAAAAAGTTCAAGTACATTTTTAACTTTGTGTGTAGAAATTTCCATTATAAGTTCAAATGGTTGTAAGCAATAAATATAGTTTCCTGTGGTTGTGGATATCAACACTTTAAAATAAAACTGCTGTATCCGCCTTTAAATACATACAGTGGACTGTAAGTGGCAAAGGGATTTGATACATATTGCATCCACTGTAATGTTATAGGAACAAGAAATTTTATATGAATAATTTTCACACAATTCCTTTTCCTCCTCAAACTTATATTTGAATTTTACTTCCCCCAAAGACTTATTGTGATATTTTGTGCATATATATCTTATGTATAAGTATACAATATTATATTTAAATTCTAATTTACAGATTTATTTTTGTTAGAGGAATATATATAACATTATATATAACAAAATATTTATGTGACTAGAGGCTTTAGTTATCTGCATTTTCTACCTTTACAGTTGATTAAAAATTTAAGTGTTGATTAATAATTATTAAAAATTTAAAAGCAGTGTTTTATTTGGAAATATACATCATAGATATATAGGGATTTAAAAAATTAATTCAATTATCTATGATAAATATTCGTTCCTAGAATGAGAGGTCAGTATCCTTATATTCATATTCTCTACATTTATCATTTTTTATAACTTTAAGCCTCAAGAAACTTTCATTCACAGGAAGTAATAGGACTGGAAGAACTTTTATTATGTAACGTAACTCAACTATTTGAATGGTTTCTAAGTCACTTGCTAGATATAACCTAGTACTCTTTCAAGATACATATTTTTAATGATCAGTGGGCACCTGTCTTAGTTTTGCTTTAGAACTATTAAGAGCCAAACAATTGAAATCTACCTGACCTGCAAAAGGGTCATTAGAATCGTTTACTTTCTCAGCGCAGATGTCAGTATTTAAAACTGTCCCTGTGATGGACGTCCCATAGATATTTGTATCCCAAACAGTGTACCTCTGTAATCATCAGTTATGTAGGCATTAAGTTCTTTTTTGGGGGCAAACTCTTGTGGCTCATGGGCTCCTAGTTCCCCGACCAGTGCTTGAACTTGGGCCACAGTGGCGAATGCACTGAGTTTGAACCACCAGACACCAGGGAGTGCCCCAAGCTCTTCTGTTTTTTTTTTTTTAATTAACTAATTATTTTAATTGGAGGCTAATTGCTTTACAGTTTTGTGCTCTTCTTTTTCAATGAGGAAAGGGGAGACAGAAGCAGAGCAGTCTGACAATACAGCGCAACACAGCGTGGCCTAACGCCACCGTCCGCCAGCACCCGGCTGACCAAAGACGGCCCAGGCCTTCAGGGTTACCAGGTTATAAGTTACCAAGACTGTCAGCTTTAGCGGTAAAGACAAATGGAATTCGAAGATAAACGGGGAGCATATTCTCTTTAAATTACAAGTATATACCTGTCCCTTGCAAGGTCTTTGTGCATATCAGGTGGAAATCACTGGTTTATTCCAAAAGTCAGACTATGATGAAGCTTCCCCTCTGATACTAAATAGGACCGTGGCAGTAGGAGCTGAGGGGAGCAAATGTTAAATGTAAATAACTCTTCTTCTTTTTTTGTAATGTCTTCTGAATTGGAAAAAAAAAAAAAGATGATATGCTAGGAGACGTTAGTGATTTTGAAAGCCCATGCTATGTTGGTGCCTCACTTAAGGGGCTTTTAAATTGTGCCAGTTAGGATAGCATGAATTAGGCTGAGGTAATAAGCCCAAATCTCAGCGATGAGAACAAGTTTCATTTCTGCTCATGCTGTATGTTCATTACGGGTTGGATATGCTTCTGCTCCTTGCTTAAGACCATGACACAGCAGTGCCTCTCTTGGACAGCTGGAGTTTTGGCAGAGGGAAAAACAGGCATAGAAAACCACGTGCCTTCTCTTAAAACTCTGGCTTCTGGGGACACATGTCACTTCTGTCGACATGTCTTTGGAAAAAGTAAGTTCATGGCCTCTGCTGAGTTCAACATGGTGAGGAAGTACAAACTTCCTCTAGGAAGAAATAGTGGTATTCTGACCCATAGTACAACCCTCACACCCATAAAAACCCCAATTCAAGGAACCATTGATTCATAGTCAACAGATGGTAATTATTTTCTAATATTATTAAAAGAAAATACCTATTTTAATTTTAAAATTATAAAATATTTCCAGCATACAGGAAAGTACAGAGATTAATGTAAGAAAGACATGGCTACTTATATCCTAGAATTACAGCTGTTAACATTTGCCATATTGACCTCAGATCCCTTTGTTAGAAAAGAAATAAAACATTACAGACGCAGCTCAAGCCACTCCACTGATCCTATCTCATTTCCTTTATAAACCCCTACCTTTTCAGAAAACCCTATTATAATGCTAATGTATAATAGCATTTCTTTGTGTCTATTCTTTCATATACTTATTACAAAGTACTTTAAAATATATTTTAAATATTTTTCTATAACTTTTCCCACTCAACCTTATGTTTTAGCTGTATCTATGTTGATGCATATGGATCTGGTTATTTAAAGTATTCAATAGTAACGTGGGATACGAATAGATCAGTCTTTATCCTTGTTGTTGGAACTTTGGTTCATTTATAGCTTTTTACTGTTACAAATAGTGGAATGATGAAAACACTTTTATATGTTATCTTTACGTTTAAGACAAGAGTTTCTCTAAGATTTATGCCTTCTAAATGATTGAAAAGCTCATTACTTTTGCACACTAAGTTGAAGCTTTACAAATGGTGGCTCCAGAGGTTCAGACTCAACAAAAAATGACCCTGTGACCCAGCCTTGGCTGAAACTCTCTTGGCAGAGCGAATCAGAGCCAGCTTCACAAGACTCTCCCGAGCCTCTCAGTGGTGCTTGAGGCAGATAAAGGATCACCATCCTGGGAGACTAGCGGCTTTCTAGCGGCTGCGAGTGATGTGGTGAATGTGGGCCTGAGAACCAGCAGACTAGAGATGTGGTTAGATGAGAAAGACTCAGCAGGGAAGGCCAGTGGGCTGGACCTAGACCCAAGGAAGGCACAGTGGATGTCGAAAGGGCAATAGGGACCAAAGACTGCAAGGGAAAATCTACACCTGAGCTGATGTCAGTTTGAACAAATAAGGACTGAGAACCCATATGTCCTTCCTGACACCCTGGTGCCATGTGACTGCAGGAGGAGGAGGCGGGACTGTCTTGACCTTGCGGTTGCCAGCCAGCATCTATTTCCTGCTTTTCCCATTCCAGTAGAACCCAATTTGTTAAGTGTCAACTCCTCCCCTTCAGAGCCCACAGCTTTCAGTTCCACAGATAGGTCTAAGCGGAGTAAAGGTAATCCTCTATCCCTCACTGGTAGTAATTGGTCTAGAAATGGGCTTGTAATGCAACTGGAACCAATATGAACCGAGGAAAGATTTTTTACAAAGAAACTCTGAGAAAGACCTTTCTTATTCCTTTGGAAGAATTTCCAACAAGTTGTTCTCTTTCAACTTGTCTTGAGTGGAAATGTAATTGCTGCCACCTGTGGATTAAACTAACATATGGAGTAGGGAGTGAGGCAGAACCTAAGGAACTGAAGGGAAAATGAGCTTGAGTCATGGTCCTACCTCTGTGCTTTTAGTGATATAAGCAAACCAGGCCTTTATTGTTTAAGCCTGTTCGAATTATGTTTTTAAATACATGTCACTACAAATACTGCTTCTAGAGTGTGGAAGGAAATGGATGCTGGGGTGGGGAAGAGTTGACTGAATTGACTGATATTATTCTGAATTGACCGAGATTAATTTCTGCCATAGGTAGAATGAAAGATTAAAATAGAAATTAATTTTTTGTTAAAGTATAGTTGATTTACCATGCCATGTTAATCTCTGCTGTACAGCAGAAAATGATTCAGTTTATATATATATACATATATATGTATATACATGTGTTCTTTTTTATATTATTTTCCATTATGTTTTATCACAAGAAGTTGAATATAGCTCCCTGTGCTGTACATTAGGATTTTGTTGTTTATCCATCATATGTAGAACAGTTTGCATCTGCTAACCCCAGACTCCCAGGCCATCCCTCTAGGACTCCTCTCTCAACAACCCAAAGTCTGTTCTGGGAGCCAGTTTTGTAGATAGTTTCATTTGTGTCCTAGTTGGGAAGATCCTCTGGAGAAGGAAATGGCAACCCACTCCAGTACTCTTGCCTGGAAAATTCCATGGACTGAGGAGCCTGGTGGGCTATAGTCCATGGGGTCGCAAAGAGTCGGACACGACTGAGCGACTTCACTTTCACTTAGATTCCACATATAAGTGATCTCATACGGTATTTGTCTTTCTCTTTCTTAGTGTGATGGTCTCTAGATGCATCCATGTGGCTGCAGATGGCATTATTTCCTTCTTTTAACAGGTGAGTAGTATTCCACTGTATATATGCACCACGTCTTCTTTATCCGTTCATCTGCTGACGGACATTTAGATCGTTTCCATGTCTTGGCTATTCTGAATAGTGCTGCTGTGAACATAGGAGCTCATGTATCTTTCTGAATTACAGTTTTGTCCAGATATATGCCTAGGAATGTGATTGCTGGATCATGGGGTAATTCTACTTTTAGTTTTTTGAGGAGCTTCCATACTGGTTTCCATAGTGGCTGCACCAACTTGCATTCCTCCCACTGGTGTAGGACAGTCCCTTTTCTCCACATCCTCTCCAGCACTTGCTATTTGTAGAATTTTATAATGACTGGTGCAAGCTAGTATTTCATTGTAGCTTTGAGGGGTATTTTTGGTATTTCATTGTAGACTTGGATTTTTCCGATAATTAGTGATGCTGAGTGTATTTCCATGTGCTGTTGGCCATCTGTATGTCTTCTCTGGAGAAATGTCTATTTAGATCTTCTGCTCATTTTTGAGTTGGGTGGTTTGGTTTTCTTGTTGAGTTGTATGAGCTGTTTGTATATTTTGGAAATTAAGCCTTTGTCATTTGCATCATTTGCAAATATTTTCTCCCATTCTGTAGACTGTCCTTTTGTTTATGATTTCCCTTGCTGTGCAAAAGTTTGTAAGTTTGATTCAGCCCCATTTGTTTACTTTTGTTCTTATTTCTATTGCCATGGGTGACTGGCCTAAGAAAAATACTGGTATAATTTACATCAGAGAATGTTTTGCCTGTGATACCTTCTAGGAGTTTTATGGCATCATGTCATTTGTTTAAGTCTTTAAGCCATAAAACAGAAATTAATTTAAATCACAGAATATAAATACAAACAGTTCTTGCTTTGCAGTTCTGGTATGCAGACATGGCAGTTATCATGGTTTGCTATATAACGCCAGTCCCCTGATAACATGGTTCAAATATCAATTACTCTGATGTGATATATTAGGTGTGAGTAATTGCATTAAAGTATCAATTTCACTGTTATCAACTTCAGTCTACAAATCACTACATAAATAACAGATCCTACCATGACCAATGACTAATCATACCACCTCTTTCAAGTGTTCATGCACAAAGTCTGCTCATGCAGACAGAAAAGCCTGTAGGCATGTTTCCTCTGTTTCCCCATGATGTACACACATGACATTTTAATAAAGCCAATAGTGCAAAGAAAGAATTGGCCAACAAAGATGAAAGTGAAGCAAATTAAAAAGAACGCAGGAATAATGGTGGAGATGAAATTTGAACTGAACATAAGTATAGTTAGGAAGAAATAATTGATTGTGGGATCCTGACCCTGCCACCATTTGAGAGACTATAGATACGCGTTAAAAGAGCATAACAAAGGTGAATTTATCAGTGGAAGTGAGGATAGTGATTGTGATGAAAAAGATAAAGATGCCTCTACAGAGAGTGATGCCTGTGAAAATGTCTTATTAAATGACCTCACAGAGATATTTCATGAAGTTGAAAGTGCAGAGGATGAAATTTGGAAGCTGAGCCAAACTTAGAAAGGAATATAATAATCCCTCAAGAAATAGAAAAATGACGAGTATTCACTGTAATTTATGGGATAAGAAATTAAGCACTGTTCAAACTATTATTGATAAGTTTTTATTGTAAAGAAATAAAACACTTTAGTTCTCAATGTTTCTAAAGTTTTAAATAACATACTAAATCAGTATTCGTTTTACTTTTTCATTTCCTTAAATATTTATAGTCAACAGTAAGAAAATTTTAAATATTTTGATAAATATTTGTAAAGGTCACAGAACAATTTTAAGTATGCCTCCATGCCTTTGTGCCAGCCATCTTGCTGCCTCAAATGCCCTCTTTCCACCTCTGTTTCTCTACCTGGCTATGTCAAATACATTTCTCAAAATGCAGGTCAGATGCTAAGATTCTTTGCACAGTTTCAGCTGGTTGTGTAAAGAGAGGGCTGCTGGGGGAATAAAGTCATAACTTTTTGTCACCTAAGTTTGGTGGGTCTGTAAAGTTCATACATCCTGAAAACTGGATAGGTTTGTATGGACTCCTTTAACACTTTGTGAGAAGATTTTGCCTTCACTTGTTAAGTGGCATGGCAAGAACAAGGGTGCTGGACTGGGTTACTGGGAGCCTTGTATTCTGGTTCAGCTTTGTGGTTAAGCAGCATGTAACCCAGGCTGAGTCCCTTAGGCCCCTTCTGTTTCCTCTCTGAAAAATAGAGTGAATATGAAAACTTTCAGGGTACTTGTGAACTTGACATTTCTATAATTCTTTACCATTATTAAAGAGAGATAAGGGGAGGGAGAAAAAAGAGAAATGCCACCTCCTCCCTCCAAAGACTATTGCTGTTTGCAATAGCTACAATAAATGCTTATGGAGTGAATAAATGATGAGCGTGATCTTGGTGGGATAGGTAGAGCTATCAAATGTTGATTCTGGTGAGAAGCTGCTGTTTATTGCACTCACTATTTTCTTGTTAACCTTGCATATTAAGGTATAGTAACCCTGAAAAGTTAGGGTACCCTATTATGTATCCTTCAGTTTGGCTGACTGAAGGATACATAAGGATTTATTCACATATTCATTGGGCATAGTGCTAGGCACCAGGTGGGAAAAACTCAGGTTGCAAGATGATAGACAAAGAGAAAAGAGGTTGGGAGGAGGCTATTTTAAGAAGAGACCGCGTCTGGTGCAAAGGCCTAGATGCAGAGAAGGATATGACGAGTGTGAGCCCTCGGAGTAGTGTGATTGACAAAAGATGGGTGCAGGGCGATGGGAGGAGTGGCAGAGATGAGACTGCTGTGTTTTATGGAGAAACTAGAAAATACTCTAGGTATTTCTAGTAGGGTTTTAAAAGAGGGAATTGAGTGCTTAAAAAATTGCCAGAAGAAAAGGAAGTGAAGACTGGGGTTGTTGTGAAGTGCCTAGATCACGTTGCATAGCTGCCACCCAGGGGCTGAGGGCATGCTGTTTCCTCATGATGGCTGGGACAGCATGAACCCAGTGCCACCATTACTGCTGGCACATAGTCTTTGGCTTAACAGTAGAATAAATGGTGGGTGGTACAAAACAGTCTGCTGCACTCTGTTCGTGAGCTGCTCTAGTGTAAGAGGAAGAACAACCTCAGCTTCTTTCCGTTCTATCTAATCCTGCTTGGGCTTATTCGCTTAGTCATGTCTGACTCTTTGTGACCCCATGGACTGCAGCCCGCCAAGCTCCTCTGTCCATGGGATTCTCCAGGCAAGAATACTGGAGTGGGTTGCCCTGCCCTCCTCCAAGGGATCGTTCCAACCCAAGGATTGAACCCAGGTCTCCTGCATTGCAGGCGGATTCTTTACCAGCTGAGCTACCAGGGAAGTCCAGTCCTGCATGAGTGTTTTTAATTGACAGAATCACATCTAGAACCTGATAGCCTGGGGATCTGGAAAATGTAGTTCCAGACCCTGTGATAAAGAACTAAGGAGTTCATTGAATGCTGGAGGTCAATGAACAATAGTTAAGCATAAGCTTGGGGGTCAAGTTGGGACCAGGCTGTAAGGGGACTGGAAAGGGATGCTAAAAGAGTCCAAAAAATGTTGCATAGAATGCCACTAATAGTTAAAAGCAAGACTGTCACAATGTGGCCAGTTTTCTAAGCACTGATGACATTGTAGACACCAGAAGACTGACTACACTGTGACAATCTTGCTTTTGGCATCATAGATGCCATTCTTCTCAACTGAAAAACCCAAGCTGTAGACCACAGTGATTTATGAAATAACAATTATGTACATAGAACCATGCAACTAAGGTTTTTCAAAAATTATGTATCATTGACTGTTAAAGAACATGGTTTGAACTTATCACATAGGTCAGGAAGCAACAGTTAGAATTGGACATTGAAAAACAGACTGGTTCCAAGTAGGAAAAGGAGTATGTCAAGGCTGTATATTGTCACCCTGCTTATTTAACTTCTATGCAGAATACATCATGAGAAACGCTGGGCTGGAAGAAGCACAAGCTGGAATCAAGATTGCTGGGGGAAATATCAAGAACCTCAGATATGCAGATGACACCACCCTTATGGCAGAAAGTGAAGAGGAACTAAAAAGCCTCTTGATGAAAGTGAAAAAGTTGGCTTAAAGGTTAACATTCAGAAAACAAAGATCATGGCATCTGGTCCCATCACTTCATGGCAAATAGATGGGGAAACAGTGGAAACAGTGTCAGACTTTATTTTTTTGGGCTCCAAAATCACTGCAGATGGTGACTGCAGCCATGAAATTAAAAGATGCTTACTCCTTGGAAGAANGTGGGGCGGGAGGGGGGAGGTGGGGGTCGGGATTGGGAGTTCATGTACACTCGTGGCTGATTCATGTCAATGTGCAGCAAAACGAATACAGTATTGTAAAGCAAAACAAACTAAAAAATAAAAATCAATTAAAAAATAAATAAACAAAACGTCAAAAAGGTCTTACTCTTCTTTTTGTTCTCATGCATCTACTACATGGTACAGTCAAATATACTACAACTTTAAGCATTCATTATCTCCCCTTCTATGAAGGCAGGGACTATCCCAATCATAGTGGTCAGCTTAATGTCCACCATTTAGTAGACATACAAAATTAATTCTTGAATAAATGCCAACTGAAAGAATGAATCAACAGTCTTAAAGCACCAGTCAATGTTCTCACTGTCTTCAAGGAGCTTAGAGAAAGTCCTTAGAAATTGTTCTGGAAAAGAAACATCTTACCAAAAAAGTTCTTTAAATAGATTAACATACAAGTACGTGTATTTGGTTGACTCTCTTTCCAGCCTGGTATATAAATTGTTGTATCTGTTTTAATACTTAATTTCAGGAAAACCTTCTTTGTCAAAAATAGCAGGCCCTCTGGTATGACACTCAGTCATCTAATTGTATTATAACTACTGTTTATTCTGTATGTCTCAAATACCTGATAGCCTGTACCCCGTGCACTGGTTCACCCACCTAATTCACTACCAATGAAAGTTTTAATGACTGGATTACCAGATTATGCTTGTGCTGGAGAAGGAAATGGCAATCCACTCCAGTATTCTTGCCTGGAGAATCCCATGGACGGAGAAGCCTACTAGGTTACAGTCCACGGGGTTGCAAAGAGTCGGACATGACTGAGCGACTTCACCTTCACCTTAAAATTATAGCAGCTATAATACAATTAGATGACTGTTTCTAAGTGCCACTGATACTCTAAAGAAAGATATTGTGCAGCAAAGGGTGAGTGACAGCCTATTGAAATCCAGGTATGAAAGGAGTATGTAGCCAACAAGAATGCCTTTCAACTTGTAATAGCAAGGAATTCAAGCATGAACAATCAGAGGGCTGAAAACTGTTGTCCCAGTGAAAGGTTACAATTCTTAATTCATTTTTCAGACTTGAGTTATTTCTTAGGCACATAACACAATGACTGAAGAACTGGTTGTTTTCTTAGAGGAGAGGACCTTGCAAACTACATCAAGTTTACACAACAATGATCCCTCCACTCCTTCCCTAAAGGAATCTATGATCATCTACTCAGACAACTGTCACTTGTAGAAAATAAGATATATGTAGACATTTTAAGGACAGTCACACAAAAGGTCAGAGTTGACATCCATACCTGGAGAACTTAAATGTCAAGGAATCTCTAGAACAGTGGGGGCATGCATCAGATCATGCCATGAGCCATGCCATGTAGGGCCACCAAGATGGACAGGTCATTGTGGAGAGTTCTCACAAACGTGGTCCACTGGAGAAGGGAATGGCAAACCATTTCAGTATTGCTGCCTTGAGAACTCAGTGAACAGCATGAAAAGGCAAAAATATATGACACTGAAGATGAACTCTCCAGGTCCGTAGATGCCCAAAATGCTACTGGATAAGAGTGGAGAATTAACTCCAGAAAAAATGAAGAGATTGAGCCAAAGTAAAACAATGCCCAGTTGTGGATAGGACTGGTGATGAAAGTAAAGTCTGATGCTGTAAAGAGCAATATTGCATAGGAACGAGGAATGTTACATCCACAAATGCAGGGTAAATTAGAAGTGGTCAAACAGGAGAGGGCAAGAGTGAACATCAACATTTTAGGAATCAGTGAAGTAAAATGGACTAGAATGGAGGAATTTATCTCAGATGACCATTATATCTACACTGAGGGCAAGAACCCCTTAGAAGAAATGGAGTAGCCCTCACACTCAACAAAAGAATCTGAAACGCAGTACTTGGGTGCAGTTTCAAAAACGACAGAAAGATCTCTGTTCATTTCCAAGGCAAACCATTCAATATCACAGTAATCAAAGTCTATTCCCCAACCAGTAATGCTGAAGAAGCTGAAGTTAATGGTTCTGTGAAGACCTACAAGACCTTCTAGAACTAACACCCCCCTTCCCCCAAAAGATGTTCTTATCATCATAGGGGACTGGAATGCAAAGGTAGAAAGTCAGATACTTGGAGTAACAGGCAAGTTTGGCCTTGGAGTACAAAATGAAGCAAGGTAAAGGCTAACAGTTTTGCCAGGAAAATGTGCTGGTCATAGCAAACACTCTCTTCCAACAACACACAAGAAGACTCTACACATGGCCTTCGCCAGAAGGTCAATACTGAAATCAGATTTATTATATTCTTTGCAGCCAAAGATTGAGAAACTCTATACAGTCAGCAAAAACAAGACGGGGAGCTGACTGAGAATCAATCAGATCATTAGCTGCTTTTTGCCAAATTCAGACTGAAATTGAAGGAAGTAGGGAAAACCACTAGACTATTCAGGTATGACCTAAGCCAAATCCCTTATAATTATACAGTGGAAGTGACAAATAGATGCAAGGGATTAGATCTGATAGACTGCCTAAAGAACTATGGATGGAAGTTTTTGACATTGATAGGAGGCAGGGATAAAGAACATCCCTAAGAAAAAGAAATGCAAAATGGCAAAATGGTTGTCTGAGGAGGCCTTACAAATACTGACAAAAGAAGAGAAGTGAAAGGCAAAGGATAAAAGGAAAGATATACTCATTTGAATGTAGAGTTCCAAAGAATAGCAAGAAGAGATAAGAAAGACTTCCTCAGTGATCAGTGCAAAGAAACAAGGAAAAACAATAGAATGGGAAAGACTAGAGATCTCTTCAAGAAAATTAGTGATACTAAGGGAATATTTCATGCAAAGATGGGCACAATAAAGGAGAGAAATGGTATGGACCTAACAGAAGCAGAAGATATTAAGAAAAGGTGGCAAGAATACACAGAAGAACTGTACAAAAAAGTCTTCATGACCCAGATAACCATGATGGTATGATTGCTCACCCAGAGTCATACATCCTGGAATGTGAAGTCATGTGGGCCTTAGGAAGCATCACCAGAACAAGCTAGCGGAAGTGGTGGAATTCCAGTTGAGCTATTTCAAATCCTAAAAGATGATACTGTGAAAGTGCTACACTCAGTATGTCAGCAAATTTAGAAAACTCGTCAGTGGCCACAGGACTGGAAAAGGCCCAGTCCTTGAGTCCAGTCCTTGATTGGATTTCATTCCAATCTCAAAGAAAGGCAATACCAAAGAATTTTCAAACTACCGCACAGTTGCACTCATCTCACATGCTAGCAAAGTAATGCTCAAAATTCTCCAAGCCAGGCTTCAGCAATACATGAACCATGAAATTCCAGATGTTCAAACTGGATTTAGAAAACGGAGAGGAACAAGAGATCAAATTGCCAACATCCGTTAGATAATAGAAAAAGCAAGAGAATTCCAGAAAAACATCTACTTCTGCTCTCCTGATTATACCAAAGCCTTTGATTTTGTAGATCACAACAAACTGTGGAAAATTCTTCAAGAGATGGGAATACCAGACCACTTGACCTGCCTCCTCAGAAGTCTGTATGCGGGTCAAAAAGCAACAATTAAAATTGGACATGGAACAATAAACTGGTTCAAAATTGAGAAAGGAGTACGTCAAGGCTGTATATTGTCACCCTGCTTATTTAACTTCTATGCAGAGTACATCATGCAAAATGCCAGGTTGGATAAAGCACAAGCTGGAATCAGGATTGTCAGGAGAAATATCAATAACCTCAGATACACAAATGATACCACTCTTATGGTAGGAAGTGAAGAGGAACTAAAGAGCCTCTTGATGAAAGTGAAAGAGGTCAATGAAAACCCTGGCTTAAAACTGAACATTCAAAAAATGAAGATCATGGCATCTGGTCCCACCACTTCATGGCAAATAGATCACTGCAGATAGTGACTGGATCCATGAAATTAAAAGACACTAGCTCCTTGGATGAAAAGAGATGACCTACCTAGACATCATATTAGAAAGCCAAGACATTACTTTGATGACAAAGAACTGTCTAGTCAAAGCTATTGTTTTTCCAGTAGTCACATAGGATGTGAGAATTGGACTATCAAGAAAGTTGAGAACCGAAGAATTGATGCTTTTGAACTTTGGAAGACTCTTGAGAGTCTCTTGGACTGCAAGGAGATCAAATCAGTCAATCCTAAAGGAAATCAGTCCTAAAGATTTATTGGATGGACTGATGCTGAAGCTGAACTCCAACACTTTGGCCACCTAATGTGAAGAAATGACTCATTGGCAAAGACCCTGATGCTTGGAAATATTGAAGGCAGAAGAAGGGGATGGCAGAGGATGAGGTGGTTGGATGGCATCACCAACTCAATGGACATGACTTTGAGCATGCTATGGGAGTTGGTGATGGACAGGTAAGCCTGGCATGCTGCAGCCCATGGTGTTGTAAAGTTGGATATGACTGAGTGACTGAACTGAACTGACTGTGCCAGATCAGGTGCCCTGAGAAATAGATCCTAAATTGGGATAGAAATGAGAGAGATTTATTGGAAGAAATTCCTCTGACAGACAAAGGAAGAAATGGGAGTAAGCAAAGAGTGAGTTTTGCCTTAGATCTATGTCATTTCTCTTTCCTCCTTCCATGCATGTGGGATGATCTGGATATCATACAAAACACTACTTGATCCATTTTACTGGTGACCTTCCAGATGAGGAAGAGATGACAAACACATTGGAGGTCTCAGTAAGTCACATGTACTCCAGAGGGGAGGAAATAAACTTTATGGGACCCACCACAACCATAAATGTTTAGTAGCTCAATGGTCAAGGTCTGTCACAACACCTTCTTCAAAGTAAATAACAAATTATCACATTATGTACATCTTATCATGATGTTCAAGATGTAATATTTAGATAAAGAGTCACTGTGCTGGTGGGCTTCTTCCATCTTTGGAATCAGTGCGTTTCACATCAATATCCAGGATGATAAGACTGTCAGCTTTAAGTGAATCGCAAAGCAGGAAAGAGCTCTGCTGCAGGTCTTGGCTATAGTACAAGCAGCCCTCACACTTTGGACCATATGATCTGGTCCACCTTGTGGTTGGGAGGTACCACTGGTGGGAAGACACACCGTATGGCAAGTTCCAATTAAAGATTCATAAAGTGGGTCTCCTGAAGTTTGGGGGCAAGGTATTGCCACTTGCAGTATAAAATTATACATCTTTTGAAAAATAATTCCTGATGTGTTACTGGACTTCAGTAAAAATGGAATATCTGGCCATGAATCTCAAAATGAACATATGGCTATAACTGTCCATCATGAGTTGAGTCCTATAGAACTTACCAGTGATAAAGTGCTGTGAACTCAGCAGCAGTCCTTTGTAAAGTGAAAATTGTAGATCTGCAACCGAGCACAAGCAGAACTGGAATCAACCACTGTTACACCGTGTCCCTTCTCAGCTCATTCTTACGTCTATATGATGATTCTCGAATGATGAGCTAGAGGAGAAAGAAAATCCTCTAAATGGACAGATTAGGTGCAGTGTACCTTTTTATTCATTTTGGATACAATCAGTGAGGTTATAATAAATTCAGAATTATAGACAATGGTAAAAGCCCAACTAACTCTTTGGGGATATGGAAAGAAAAAGACTATAAGTTTGAGGAGTAGGAGACTGGATTAAGCATTTGGATTATCTATGAGATAGGCATATGTAAATGGGCATAAAGTATGAAGATCTAAGTATCATGAGTCAATGTTCACTAAAAAATACCTACCATAGAAGATGCAGTAATCAACCAAGTAGGCAAAATAACTCAACCAATTAATGTCAGCCAGCCTCTGTTATCAGTCAACTCGGTGTTGGCCTAAGGAACAGATGAATGAAGTGGCCGAAAAGAACATGAATGTGCCAACACCATGGATTCCCACATATCAAGGCCAGTTGAGCTACTGGATTTCCAACCTGTCAACAGTAGACATCAATGTGGAGCCCTGATATGGCACTGTTCAAGGAGTGCATCTAACTACATGAGCCATCTCCATCTGAGAGGGACCATCAGTTTATGTTCATAGGACTAAATAGAACAATGTATTCCAGGCGTGGGTTTGATTTTTTTTTTTCTTGTCCAAAGGCCTCAGGCAGCACTGTAGATAGAGATTATAAAAAGCTTGAGCCAAAGTATGGAACTTATTTTTTAAAAAATAACTAATAAACAGAAACCTCAACTAAACAGATTTAGAGACCAGAATTTGAAGCTCTCATGCCCTATGATGATAGCAGAGTCCAACAGGAAGAAGAAAGAATCCTCTTTTTTTCTGGCAAAGACTCAGCCAGTGAAAAGCCATAGACTGTTTACTACAGCTCTCTCAACTTCTTTTTCCTCTCGATAAAAAGCATTCTTATTCCCTTGCTATGGGGGAACTTACATATGGCTCAACATGGTTGCAGATCCCAAGCTGCAATTCTCTGTTGATCATGAATACATCCATATTTCCTGGGGTAACATATGACAACCTATTGTTTTAGGTCAAGATTTTTGGTGGGACCAGAGAAGACTCCCAATGATTCTGGGGCTAGTGAGTAAACAGTTGTGGTTCCCCAACTGAGTCCATTGTTGCTCAGTTTTTATCTCTGACCTTGAAATTTGAAGAGATGTTTTTCCTTGGAATTGATCCCATGATCTCCTTGTTTTTGAAGTCCTCTAGGTTTTATTCCAGATTTAAAACTTTCCTCTTTCTTACTAAGGCCTTTTTCTGTATGTGAGATATAGTTTGAGACTTCAGTCTTATCAGACTGTTTCAACTAAAGCTGGCTGAAAATGCCTTCAGCCTAGCTCCTTTAAAAAGAGGCTACTTTAAATGAAACTGTGCCAATTCAACCTCTCTTTTGGAAAGGTTATTCTTTGGAAACTAGTTGAAAAAGGCTTTGACCTAGCTCTTCCAGAACTAAGCTGTTTCCTTTGAACTGACTGGTATTCAGGCTTGCAAGCTGTTTGAACTGAGCTGGTTGTGCTATAAACTGCTTAAATTGTTTGAAAATTGTCCTTTACTATAGAGGAAAGGCCTCTAGGGAATGGGATCCCAGTTATCTAAATATAATGAGGGCTCCCCCGGCACATGGACTCCAGCCTATTTTATGTTTATAACTGCAATCCTTTCTTATGTGCATTTCTAACTAAATGCACCAACCTGACCAAACTCAGTTTAGAATACCATTATGGAGAACTTCTGAAATCCCTAAGCTTAATTTCCTTAAAACTGAATTGGATTATAATAGCTCAAAAATTTCCAGAACTGAGTGGAATGCTTATTTCAAATAGTAACTTGAGGTTTCGCAATCTTATCAGAAATCTAAGACTACTCCTCTGTAAAACACTATTTTAAAACTGATTGAGGCCAACAAATTTTAAAATGACCCCTGAAGCCCCAGGCTCTTCTTTCATGGCTTTTTTTTCCCCCTTGGGTTCCACCTCTGGTGCCATCTTCTCTCTCTTACTCAGCTCATCATAGCAAGATTTCCCCTCTCTTCCATCTTCCCCCATCCTTTCTACTTCCATGTCTCCACTATAACCTCAAGTCCCCACACTAATTATTTCACCAAATTTCCCCTTTTTACTAAAACTATCCCCACTCTCTTTTCCTCTGAACTTGTCAGAATGTCTTCCTGTAAAATTAAGCCTTCTGATAACTCCAGGAGTTGGTGATGGACAGGGAGGCCTGGCGTGCTGTGGTTCATGGGGTCACAAAGAGTCAGACATGACTTAGCGACTGAACTGAACTGATGATTCAGAAGCTAGACTCTTAAATTCTTATATTCCCTGGACTAAAGTTGAACTGCGAACCACCATCAAAGATTCTCCCAAAGTAATCAAAGATTCTCACAGATTTTCCAAGTAGCTCAATATAGTCATTTGCACTTATCAATCTAGTTCCTCTGACTTATATCAGCTAGTTCATATGACTGTCAATGAAGGCCAGGATCAGCATGGGGAAAATTCTGAAAGGTATATAGAATTAAAACTGGGAAACCAGCCAGTTAACTTATGATGTGATTAGACTTAGACAATCTCTAGGCAACTTCATCTAGCAATTCCTAGGGGCTTTCCAAATTCTGTTGATTAGAACAAAATTCATGCTTGCACATAAAAATCTGACTAATCTGTCTTGACTATTAAAATCAATTTCAGAATGTTTTTAATGAAAATTCTGATCTTCATAAGACATTGATTCTACCTGGGTAGCTTCAAACATTTTATTAGTGGGCTCAACCAGGATGTTTCCCTTTGAATAAAAAGGACTAGGATGAATGGGAAACTATGTCCACTCCAGATTTAGTTAATTGAGTAAGCCAATTCTATCATACTCTACATGTGCCACCTCCAAGGAAGACCAGTAAAATTCTTCATCTTCAACTCTTGTAAATGAAGGCTTCTAAATGAAACCAAAATGCTCCTAGTTTATGCTATTTTTGCAAACAGCCAGGATGTTAGAGACTGTTACAAATCTAAACGTTTTAGTTAACTTCAGCCCTCTAACCAGCCTTTTCTGTATCCTCCCAATTTTTAATGAAAGTGCTCTGAGGAAATACAAGGGCTCTTTCCAATCCTTCTTCTGAACAGTTTACAGAAACATTTCTCCTGACTGAGGATGAATCTCTTCTATTTATAACTGATTAGAACCACACTCTTGATACTCAACTCTACCACTGTAAAACAGCGTCTCTTTCATAGTACTAACTCATTCCAAATAATTGGGATTTCTGATGAACCTCAAGAGGCTCCTATCTCTGAATGTATTTCCTTTTTTTAAGGCTCTTTGAGAGATATACATCCTTTTCTCCTTAGTTCCTCTGCCCTTACCCATTTATTACTTCAAGACTTTTTAGAGGGAGGACAATGTTGGCATTCTCCCAAAAGGGGGAAGTAATTCTAGATTTTGACAATAGTTATCAAAGAAAACAATCAGGTGAATTAAAAGACATTTCAACATCTTTTATTTATTTCATCTCTGATGGTACTAGAGCAGATTCTGGAAACACTAATCATTTGACCTTAATAAATCACCTACCACTTCCTTATGGGCAAAATCTCCAACAGATGTTGGCAAAACTCAGAGTGCACTTCCCATTAAAATTCAAATACACCCCACAAACCTCTCTCCAGATTTAATCAATATCCTATAAGTGAAAAGCCCTTCAAGGCATAAAACTCATAATAAAGGATTACAAGTTTCAAGTCTTCATGATTCCTTTTACTGGCCCCTGTAACATTCTCATTTTACCAGTGAGAAAACCTAAAGGCCAAAGGTGATGGTTTATTCAAGCCCTCTGAAAGATAAACAATAAACAGCATTGTTATCCCTCAACACCCTGCTGTTCCTAGCCCTCATATATTACTAACATCCACTCCCACCAGAAGTAAATTCTTTACTATAATTGATTTATGCAGTGTGTTTTTTAGTATTTCAGCTGATGAAGCTAGCCAATACCTTTTGTCTTCACCTGGGAGGAAAAACAATTCACCTGGACAGTAATGCCTCAAGGCTGTTAATAGTCCCTATTTTTTTGCAAATTCTAAAGGCTGAACTGGATGACATAAAGATCCCTAAAGTGTTACTTCATTATAATATGTGGATGATTTGCTTTTTTGCTCCTCTTCCTCCTCACAGAAAGAAAGCATCTACTTGCTAAGGTTTACCCTTAAAAGGACAAAAGTTTGCCAAAAAACTGCTGTTTCCCCAAACTCAGGATTGATATTTAGGGCATCTGATGTAAGACATCAGGACAGGAATTATTCCTGGATCCAGATAGGCTTCATGGTGTTCTAAGTGTTCCCAAACCCAAAATTTAGCACCAACTACCAGGTTTTCTGAGGCCAAATGGTGGTTGCTGAAATTGGATTCCAGATTTCTCTCTTATGGCCAAGCCTCTGTATGTTTTACTCAACAAAAAACTCAACCTAATTTTATGGGAAGAACTGAATGAAGAACTGAATCCCAATTATCAGATTCCTTTTTTTTTCTTTTTGTATATGAAAAAGAAGGGGAAATGCCCTTAAGGGGATTCCCTAACATGAGAACCACCATCATTTATCCACATTCAGTTGGCAACTGAGTCTTCATTGCCCAACTTACAATCATAATCAAAGATCCGTGAGAACTTTGTGCTCCTTGTCCCTGCAACTCTGAAGGGTTTAAACTCCTATCTACAGAGGGTGACAATTTTATCAGAGGAAAACATACTAGCTTACAACCTATGACTTCTGTCTAGGGATTTGGGGCGAGAAAAGGAATCATCATCTTGGCAGGAATTAGATCATCAGGAAGAGACAGAATTGCTGTTACAGAATGGGGGCTAGAAGAGACACCTATGTGACCCAGTTGACCCAGTTTGAGACCTTATGGTACTACTCTCTGCCAAGCTAAGTGTAAACAGACAGATGTAGCAATGCAGGTATGAGAAGAACATGGTGATCAAGGTGTTGGATGGCTGAAGAACAACAGTCTAGGTAATGCTACCAGATGAGCCACAATCAGCAGAAGTGGTAGCTAATGGTGCAAGAAATCTAAAAAGAACAGTACAGGGGAAAGAAAGCAATTGTGGCCCTAAGATCAGCTGTAGCAACAGGGCTGGAATTAATTCTGCTTAGCTCCATTTTCAGGCCCACAAGAATCCGAGAGGAGCAACTCCTCAAATATATACAGAAAAGTAGATACATAGAACAAAAGGGGAGAGGGCTATAATGAATATTAAGATGTGCAACTCAGATCCTCCTTCAGGGAAGGACTAGCTGGATTTGTTACAGTTGTTCAGTTCAGTTCAGTCGCTCAGTCGTGTCTGACTCTTTGCGACCCCATGAATCGCAGCACGCCAGGCCTCCCTGTCCATCACCAACTCCCGGAGTTCACTCAGACGCACATCCATTGAGTCCGTGATGCCATCCAGCCATCTCATCCTCGGTCGTCCCCTTCTCCTCCTGCCCCCAATCCCTCCCAGCATCAGGGTCTTTTCCAATGAGTCAACTCTTCACACGAGGTGGCCAAAGTACCGGAGCTTCAGCTTTAGCATCATTCCTTCCAAGCTGCTATCAAGCTATCCACCAAACTTAGAAGCTTAAGAATTAGGTTATCAATTTGTGTATGGCTTAGCTGGGTGCCTCTTGCTCAAGGTCACTCATGAGGTTGTATCAAGCTGCTGGCTGGGGCTGCACCTGCATCTGAAGATTCTACTATGGGGGTGTTTGGAGGGTCACTTCCAAGCTTAATGACATGGTCTTACAGTACTTTACAAGTGACACTTTCTAGAGGGCTATCTCACAACATGGTAGCTGGTTTACCCAGGGTGAGTGGCTCAAGAGAAAGTGGGAGAAGGACCATCACCCCAGGGTAGCCATGCTTGGTGACAGAATGAGGAACAGGACAAATAGGCCCAAACATTTCACTTTAACATGGGCAGCTGACAGGCAACACACCTCCAGGCTCTGTGCCAGCCTGGCCTGGGCACTGCCAGGCCCGAATCACAGTTCAAATTTTCCCTCCGGCCAACCCTACTTACCCTTCCTGCATCTCATAAGACTTGATCCCTAATAAACATCTTGTACTCCAAACTTCATCTTCTTTATGTGCATGGTGGGAGAAGGTGGTATTATTTCCTTTCTTCTTCTTCCTGAGTGTTTTCCTCCCAGGAAACTCCAAGTCTCCTTTTCTGATTCACTACTTCCTCCCCACTGACCATGGCTCTAGCACAGTGGACTGGAAAGTCCAATCACCCCTAAGCCATACAGTTCTTGTAATATTTTTTCCCAAGGTAGCAGCTACCACCTGGTCTTGTATTTCATATGGTTTTGGTTGTAAAGACGGTAGAGGATTTAGGGAGACATTCTCAGAGGATTTCCTTAAATTAAAGGATCTGCTTAGAAATTAAAGCTAGAGACAAAACTGACTTTCAAATGGCAATTTTCTTTAAATTTCACCAAATCTACTTCGTAAACAAGAGGCAAGTTAGGTGGTCTGGTATTCCCATCTCTTTCAGAATTTTCCACAGTTTATTGTGATCCACACAGTCAAAGGCTTTGGCATAGTCAATAAAGCAGAAATAGATGTTTTTCTGGAACTCTTTTGCTTTTTCCATGATCCAGCAGATGTTGGCAATTTGATCTCTGGTTCCTCTGCCTTTTCTAAAATCAGCTTGAACATCAGGGAGTTCACGGTTCACGTATTGCTGAAGTCTGGCTTGGAGAATTTGGAGCATCCCTTACTAGCATGTGAGATGAGTGCAATTGTGCAGTAGTTTGAGCATTCTTTGGCATTGCCTCTCTTTGGAATTGGAATGAAAACTGACCTTTTCCAGTCCTGTGGCCACTGATGAGTTTTCCAGATTTGCTGGCATATTGAGGGCAGCACTTTCACAGCATCATCTTTCAGGATTTGAAACAGCTCAATTGGAATTCCATCACCTCCACTAGCTTTGTTCGTAGTGATGCTTTCTAAGGCCCACTTGACTTCACATTCCAAGATGTCTGGCTCTAGATTAGTGATCACATCATCATGATTATCTGGGTCATGAAGATCTTTTTTGTACAGTTCTTCTGTGTATTCTTGCCACTTCTTAATATCTTCTGCTTCTGTTAGGTCCATACCATTTCTGTCCTTTATCGAGCCCTTCTTTGCATGAAATGTTCCCTTGGTATCTCTAATTTTCTTGAAAAGATCTCTAGTCTTTCCCCTTCTGTTCTTTTCCTCTATTTCTTTGCATTGATCGCTGAAGAAGGCTTTCTTATCTCTTCTTGCTATTCTTTGGAACTCTGCATTCAGATGCTTATATCTTTCCTTTTCTCCTTTGCTTTTCACCTCTTTTCTTATCAAAGCTATTTGTAAGGCCTCCCCAGACAGCCATTTTGCTTTATTGCATTTCTTTGCCATGGGGATGGTCTTGATCCCTGTCTCCTGTACAATGTCACGAACCTCATTCCATAGTTCATCAGGCACTCTATCTATCAGATAGAGATCTCTAGTCTTTCCCATTCTGTTGTTTTCCTCTATTTCTTTGCATTGATTCCTGAAGAAGGCTTTCTTATCTCTCCTTGCTATTCTTTGGAACTCTGCATTCAGATGCTTATATCTTTCCTTTTTCCCTTAGCTTTTCACCTCTCTTCTTTTCACAGCTTTTTGTAAGGCTTCCCCAGACAGCCATTTTGCTTTTTTGCAATTCTTTTTCTTGGGGATGGTCTTGATCCCTGTCTCCTGTACAATGTCATGAACCTACGTCCATAGTTCCTCAGGCACTCTATCAGATCTAGACCCTTAAATCTATTTCTATGTAAATTTTACTTGCATTCATCTACCAGTTTGTATTCCTACTAAGGGCTTCTCTGGTGGCTCAGAGGGTAAAGCGTCTGCCTAATGTGGGAGACCTGGATTTGATCCCCGAGTTGGGAAGATCCCCTGGAGAAACAAATGGCAGCCCACTCCAGTATTGTTGCCTGGAGAATTCCATGAACAGAGTAGCCTGGCGGGCTACAGTCAATGGGATCACAAAATGTTTTACACCACTGAGTAACTTCACTTTATCTACTAAATTAAATATTTATGAGAAACTGTTTTAAAGCTAATCCAGATACATTTTTTCTTTTGTCAAAGTGTCAAAATGGAAGGTTAACTTGGGTCATATGGACAAAAATGTCATATTAGTATCCAAAGGATGAAGTGATAAAGTTCTCAGGGACGCAGCCCCACAACCACCCTAAAGTCTCCTGTCTTCTGAGGGATTCAGGGTGGAGAAAACTAGATAGTGGCCCTGGTGCATAACAAAGAATGGTTTCAGGAAATTCCCTGGCTGTTTAGCAGTCAGGACTCAGAGCATAGGGGACACAGTTTCCATCCCTGGTCAGGAAACTAAGATCCCGCATGCAGTGTGGCCAAAAAAAAAGATCTAGTAAATATATGAATTATAGCAATTACTACATACTAGGAAAGAAACTAAGACCCTTTTTCACTTGGCATACTACTCATCAATGCTTTTCAATTCTTTCTCTTCTTTTGAAAAAAAATTATATGACTTCTCCTGACTTAGAAAATCCCTCATCTGCAAAAATGAGCTTCTTAATAGTACAATCCAAAATGAGCAGACAAGAATAAAATACTATATGTACCAAAACCACTAAATGTTCTAAGATCCATGTGATGAGGTTATATTATGGGAAAAATTGCAAATGATACAATCCTTTAATTCTGAAGCAAACCGTCTTCATGATAAACATTTTTTTGAAAAGTATTTGGAAAATAATATTACAAAGACATTCTTCCATGTTATACTTGTACATGTTGGACTTTGAGAGTTAATTAAAAATCATAGAAGAGACTAAGATTTTCAAATACCTTATTGTTGCTCACTGGAGAGGCCCTCATTCCATCTAACAAACACAAATCATGCTTAGAATTTTAAAAAGACTCTCTTGAAACCCTTCTCATGTTTTTTTGATTCCTGACATAGAAGCTGAAAAAAGGGTTACAGTGAGGTGAATATCTTTGCCATTCACATAGCTAATGAGTGTTTGCTAATAGTCATTTTTTACTTCACTGAAAAGTAGCTCTAGAACAGATGTCTAGATTTGGACATTATCTGATAGTCTTTCCTAGGACATTCCTCCATATCCCACAGCAGGAAAATTACTGAGCAGCCACTCTGGCCCAGAGAATTGGTGAGGAAAATATCAGTATAGCAGCCATCCTTTACAGCTGGGCTGGATACAATGTGATGCAAAGCTAGGTGGTGAGAGACTTGCTGTAGAAGGGTTTTCAGTGGACAGGTGGGCTGTCATCCCTGCCTCTCTAGGCACCATGGAGGTCCTGCAATGCCGGACGCAATGAGTAAGCCAGTGTCTACCAAGCAGGAGTGTCTCCAAATGGACAATAATTTGTGTTGCAACGTCAGCATTTGGGGGATCAGAAATTGCTGGCAGTTGTACTTGCAGCTTTCCTGAAAAGGAGTTAGAAAAAGATGGATTGCATTTCTGTTAAGATGGGGCCTAGCTCAGGAGGCTGGCTCCCTCACTACTGAAGTCAATTTTGGGAGAATTTTGTGTATTAAAAGGCTGTTACAATATTACTGAGGTGGTCTTGGCCCCCTTGCAAGTCATTTGACAGCATTGGTGAGGGTTTATACTGGGCTCTTTATTTCTTCCACTTGTTTATAGGTCTATTTTTATGCCAGTACGAAACCCAGCGGGGACTTGTGAGACTCCCAGGCATGGAGGCCTTTCAGTTCCCCATTTCTTGTAGGCAAGACTCCAGCCTCCATGACCTACCTTGAGTTTCAAAGGGTGGATTTGAACAGTTGCTAACCAAGGGAGGAGCAGTCAAAAAACCACCTGAGACAAGACAAAAAGAACCAGAGAAGCTCCTCATTAGGAGACTGATCACCTGAGATGAGACTCCCAGGTGGTGCTAGTGGTAAAGAATCTGCTGCCAATGCAGGAGACGCAAGAGACTCAGGTTCAATCCCTGGGCCAGGACGATCCCCTGGAAATGACAACCCACTTCAGCATTCTTGCCTGGAAAATTCCATGGACAAGAGGAGGCTGTACGGCTACAGTCCATGGGGTTGCAAACAGTTGGACATGACTGAGCACACACATACATAGTCTTGTCACACCCTAGTCTTGTCAGAGACTCCATCTTTGATCCACTGTTATAAAAACCCTCCACCCTCTGGGGTGGAGACACATAGTTTTCCAGGCAGAAGCCAAGAGTGTCTCCCTTCATCTCCCTTCACCTGGCAAAGCGATAAAACTATCCTTTTCTACTTCACCCAAAATTCTGGGTTTTGAAGAGGCATAGGAACCAGAGGTCAAATCTACAACATTCTCATGGAGAAAGCAAAGGAGTTCCAGAAAAACACCTGCTTCTGCTTCCCCTACTATGATAAAGCCTTTGTGTGGATCACAACAAAACTACGGATCACAACAAAACTATGGAAAATTCTTAAAGACATGGGAATACCAGACCACCTTACCTGTCTCCTGAGAAACCTGTTTGCAGGTCAAGAAGCAACAGTTAGAACTGGACATGGACAATGAACTGATTCAAAATTGGGAAAGGAATATGTCAAAGCTGTATATTATAACCCTGCTTATTTAACCTATACACAGAATACATCATGAGAAATGCCAGCCTGGATGAATCACAAGCTGGAATTAAGATTGCCAGGAGAAATATCAACAACCTCAGACATCCAGATGATACCATCCTTATGGCATAAAGTGTAGAGGAACTAAAGAGCCTCTTGATGAGGGTAAAAGAGGAGAGCAAAAAAGATGGCTTAAAACACAACATTAAAAAACCTAAGATGTTGGCATCTTGGTCCCATCACTTCATGGCAAAACAGAAGGGGAAAAAGTGGAAGCAGAGACAGATTTTATTTTCTTGGGCTCCAAAAATGCTGCAAACAGTGACTGCAGCCATGAAATTAAAAAACAGTTGTTCCTTGGAAGGAAAACCATGACACACCTAGACAGCCTATTAAAAAGCAAAGTCATCACTTTGCCAACAAAGGCCCATAAAGTCAAGCCTATGGTTTTTCCACTAATCATGTAGGAATGTGAGAGTTGAACCATAAAGACAGCTGAGTGTGGAAGAATTGATGCTTTCAAACTGTGGTGCTGGAGAAGACTTGAGAGTCCTTTGGACTGGGAGGGAATTAAATCAGTCAATCCTAAAGAAAATCAGTCCTGAATATTCACTGGGAGGACTGATGCTGAAGGTGAAGCTCCAATACTTTAGCCACCTGATGACAAGGGCCAACTCATTGGAAAAGACTCTGTTGCTGGGAAAGATTGAAGACAGGAGGAAAGGGGGTGCTGCAGATGGTTAGATAATATCTAAGATGGTTAGGTAGGATGATCAACTCAATGAACACGAGTCTGGGAAAACCCTGTGAGACAGTGAAGGACAAGGAAGGCTGGTATGCTGCAGTTCATGTGGTTGCAAGAGTCAGACACAAACTAGCAAGTGAACAACAACAACAAAAGATATTAGTCTTTAGTTTTCTTGTGTGTCTTTGTCTTGCTTTGATATCAGATTGTGGTAGCTTATAGAATGAATTAAGAAATCACTAGAAAAGACATCTAATTTTCTTTATTACAAGTGTTTTGATCAGAATCTATCAGTCTGTTAGGAGATCTAATCAGGTTTTTTTTGAGGGGGTGCTGGGCAGACTCTGTATGGTGGAACAGAGGCTTGTCTAAGTTGTGGCAGGTTGGGTAGGGGGAGTTACTTCCCCTGGGGGGTAGGGGCTCTCCATCTGTCCAAAAAGACTCGTCAGCACCTGGGGCTCAGAGTCCCCACTTTCCCCAAGGTCTTCCTACACACTTCACCCCACCATGCAGCATTCTCATCCTCCCAAAGCAGCGCCTTCAGGTCAACAGCAAACATACTGCCAGTCTGGCCATCCAGGTTGCAGGGTGCTAAGCTGCAAATCACAGGATGAGACTGTGCTTTTCTTTTCCGCCATCTCAGCCCTGAGGCTACAGAGATAAATGCTTAAAATATCACATACAGAGTCATCTACTTCCTTGCTTATTATAAGCGGTCAGTTACAAGTAGTCACTGGAGATACTTTGAGCATCTCTATTGCCAAATCACACCATGGACTATTAGGACACTCTTTACTGGAAATAGTCAACAGCATCTTTATATAATTAGATTAGGGGCCATCCAGAAACCCCAGAACCCATTTGAAAAACTCACCCTTAATATTCTTCTCCTATAGAACCGCTGGATACCAAAATCTGTTGGTCAGGGTTCTCTAGAGAAACAGAACTAATAGGATAGGTGGAAAGAAACAGAGAGAGAGAGATCTTAAGGTATTGGCTCAGTGACTATCTGCAGTCGGCAGGCTGGCAGCCAGAGACAGTGGACAGGACAGCTGCAGGCCTGAGAAGAGGAGAGGTCATGGTCTAAGTCCAGTCCAGATCCTGGGGCCTGGGAAGAGTGAGATGCTGTAACTTCCACTCTGAGTCCTAGTCTTAAGACAGGTGAAGACCAACATCCCGAGTGGAAGACAGTCTGGAAGGTGGAAGTTTCTCTCACTTAGCCTTTTATTTATCCGGGACTCAGCATACTGGCTGAGATCTACCCTCACTGGGGGGAGGGTCTGCTGTGTTACAGACTGTCTGCAGGGTTACAGTATACATTTAACCACATGTTTCAGCCAGCTCAAACAGCAACCTGATCCAGAAACACCTTTCAAGACACACTTAGAGCACTTCCTTGGTGGTTCAGTGGTTGAGAATCCGCCTGCCAATGCTGGGGACACATGGGTCCCATACTTGATCCAGAAAGATTCCACATGCCATGGAGCAACTAAGCCTGTGCACCGCAACTACTGAGTCTGTGCTCTAGAGTCTGGAAGCCACAACTACTGAACCCACGTGCTGCAACTCCTGAAGCCTGAACACCCTAGAGCTCATGCTTGAAAACAAGAGAAGCCAACGCAATGAGAATCCTGCACAGCAGGTGGCAACTAAAGAAGGCCTGAGCAGCAGTGAAAACCCAGCACAGCCAAAATAAATAAATTTTTAAAAAACCACACACACTCAGAATAATGTGTAACCGAATATTTGCGCACTCCATTATCTGGATAAGCTCAGGTGTTAAATTAGCCATCACAGCCTAGTTTTCACTCCTCAAACCCTTCTGAGATGCATCTACTTCCTGGTACTGAATCCTGTATCAGTGAGCACCATAAGAAACTCAGCAACTGGAGGATGTTATATTTTTATCTTTTTAGTATTTATTTTTATTACATATGTATTTGACTGCACCAGGTCTTGGCTGTGACACGTGGGATCTTTAGTTGCTGCATAAGAACTAAGCTGCAGGAGATCAAACCAGTTAATTCTAAAGGAAATCAATCCTGAATATTCATTGGAAGGACTAATACTGAAACTGAAGCTTCAGTACTTTAGCCACCTGATGCCAAGAGCCTACTCATTGGAAAAGACCCTGTTGCTGTGAAAGATTGAAGGCAGGAGGAAAAGGGGGTGACAGAGAACAAGACAGTTAGACAGCATCACTGACTCAATGCAGATGAATCTGAGTAAGCTCTGGGAGTTGGTGGAAGACAGAGGAGCCTGTGTGACTCAGTCCATGGGGTCACAAAGAGTCAGACACAACATAGCGACTGAACAACAATGACAACAGGAGTGTTAAAGATTTAAGCAGCTCAGAAACAAAGGATGAAAAGGAAAAAGAGACCCCAGGTAAAACAGGGTGGATTGAGAGGCAGGGTGGGATCTCAGAAAGTCAGTGGCCTTTTAATTTTTAGCTTTTCATAAAGGCAACAGACTTTATTGCTTTACTGACTATGCCAAAGCCTTTGACTGTGTAGATCACAACAAACTGTGGAAAATTTTTAAAGAGATGACCACTCGATATTCTTGAATATCAGAACACCTCACCTGCCTCCTGAGAAATCTGTATGCAGGTCAAGAAGCAACAGTAAGAAGCATTTCTGGAACAACAGACTGGTTCCACATTGGGAAAGGAGTATATCAAGGCTCTATATTGTCACCCTGCTTATTTAACTTATATGTAAAGTAGAATACGTCATGAGAAACTGGGTGTTCTTCACCCAGCTGGACTGGATGAAGCACAAGCTGGAATCAAGATTGCTGGGAGAAATATCAATAACCTCAGATATATAGATGACACCACACTTATGGCAGAAAGCGAAGAAGAACTAGTCTCTTGATGAAAGTGAAAGAGGAGAGTGAAAATGTTGGCTTAAAGCTCAACATTCAGAAAACGAAGATCATGGCATCTGGTCCCATCATTTCATGGCAAATAGATAGGGAAGAAATGGAAACAGTGACAGACTTTATTTTGGGGGGCTCCAAAATCATTGCAGATGGTGAATGCAGCCATGAAATTAAAGATGCTTACTTACTCCTTAAAAGAAAAGTTATGACCAACCTAGACAGCATATTAAAAAGCAGAGACATTACTTTGCCAGGATAGGTCTGTCTAGTCAAAGCTATGGTTTTTCCAGTAGTCATGTATGGATGTGAGAGTTGGACTATAAAGAAAGCTGAGCGCCGAAGAATTGATGTTTTTGAACTATGGTGTTGGAGAAGACTCTTGAGAGCCCCTTGGACTGAAGGAGATCCAACCAGTCCATCCTAAAGGAAATCAATCCTGAATATTCATTAGAACGACTGATGCTGAAGCTGAAACTCCATTAGGGAAGAAATGGAAACAGTGACAGACTTTATTTTGGGGGGCTCCAAAATCATTGCAGATGGTGAATGCAGCCATGAAATTAAAGATGCTTACTTACTCCTTAAAAGAAAAGTTATGACCAACCTAGACAGCATATTAAAAAGCAGAGACATTACTTTGCCAGGATAGGTCTGTCTAGTCAAAGCTATGGTTTTTCCAGTAGTCATGTATGGATGTGAGAGTTGGACTATAAAGAAAGCTGAGCGCCGAAGAATTGATGTTTTTGAACTATGGTGTTGGAGAAGACTCTTGAGAGCCCCTTGGACTGCAAGGAGATCCAACCAGTCCATCCTAAAGGAAATCAATCCTGAATATTCATTAGAACGACTGATGCTGAAGCTGAAACTCCAATACTTTTTCCACTTGGTGTGAAGAACTGACTCATTTGAAAAGACCCGGATGATGGGAAAGCCTGAAGGCGGGAGGAGACAGGGATGACAGATGAGATGGTTGGATGGCATCACCGACTCAATCGACATGAGTTTGAGTAAACTCTGGGAATTGGTGATGGACAGGGAAGCCTGGCATGCTGCCATCCATGGGGTTGCAAAGTGTCGGACACAACTAAGCGACTGAACTGAACTGAACTGAATAGAAAGGCAACAGAAGATGGCGCCCTAGAGCTGTAAAGTTAGAAAAACGATACTGAATTACACCTCCCTTCTTACAGTTTGGGAAACTTCTATTCATATAATGTAAAAATAAATTAACTGAAACATATCCATGCTGAATCTTATGCAAAGCTAATATTTTTTAAAAATAGAGAAGAAACAAGACAAGTTCCACACAGAAAATGAAAGGATTACACTCTTACAAAACAGAAACAGCAGCCTAATATTTCACAACTAGATAAAAGACATTATGAAGAACTGAAAAACAATGTAAATAACAACCAGAGAAATCAAGAATCAGGTAGCAGAATTTGGAAAAGAATCACCTCAGAATCAAAAAATGAACTAGAACAAAAATGAATGTAAGAAGTTCTTCAGTTCAGTTCAGTTGCTCAGTCGAGTCCGACTCTCTGCAACCCCATTAATCGCAGCATGCCAGGCGTCCCACTAGTGTGATTAGATTGACTAGTTTTCTGTGAGTATGGTTTCAGTGTATCTGCCCTCTGATTCCCTCTTGCAACACCTAGCGACCCCCATCCGAGGCCAGTGGCGGCAGGGAGGAGACACCCCACGTCTGAGGTCTGGGGCGGCCGGGAGAAGCCACCTTGCCCCTGAGGCCAGGAGCGGCAGCTGAGAGGAGCCCGAGGCCAGGGCCGGCGGCCAGGGGGAGCAACCCGAGGAGTGGTGGCTGGGCAGGCACAGGAGGGCCTAGAGGAGCTATCCTACGTTGAAGGTCAGGAATGGTGGCGGTAAGGAGATACCGCTCGTCTAAGGTAAGGTGCAGTGGCTGTGCTTTGCTGGAGCAGCCGTGAAGAGATACCCCACGCCCAAGGTAATAGAAACCCAAGTAAGACTCTACACATGGACATCACCAAATGGTCAATACCGAAATTAGATTGATTATATTCTTTGCAGCCAAAGATAGAGAAGCTCTATACAGTCAGCAAAAACAAAACCAGGAGCTGACTATGGCTCAGATCATGAACTCCTTATTGCCAAATTCAGACTTAAATTGAAGAAAGTTAGGAAAACCACAAGACCATTCAGGTATGATTTAGATTAAATCCCTCCTCACCCCTAGGCAAATACTAATCTACTTTTTTTCTCTATAGATTTGCCTGGTCTGGATATTTCATATAAATGGAATCATAAGATAGTGACTTTTTAACTTTTGTGACTGGTTTCTTTTACTTAGCGTGTCTTGGAGGTTCATCCTTGTTGTAACGTATATGTTTTCTTTGGAGAAATGTCCTTTCAAATCCTTTGCCTGTTTTAAAATGGAACTGTCTCTGTGTATTCTAGATACAAGTTCCCTGTTATATATATGATATGCACAATTTTTCTCCTGTTCTTTGGATTATCTTTTCATCTTCTGGGTGATATTCTTTAAAGCACAGACATTTTTAATTTGTATGAAGCCTAACTTATCTTCTATTGTTTATGACTTTGGTGTCATATCTTCGAAATCATGCCTAACCCAAGTCACAATGGTGCAATCCTATGTTTTCTTTCAAGAGTTTTATAGTTTCAACTCTTACCTATTTATGATTCAGTTTGAATTCATTTTGCATAGGGGTCCAAATTCATTGTTTTGCATATAGATATCCAATTGTTTCAGCACCCTTTGTTAAAAAGACTACTCTTTGTTCTTTGTCAAAATTCAACTGACCATTTGTTTGTTTCTGAACTCTCAATTCTGTCCCGTTGAGCTATATGTTTATCTTTATGCTCTCTCTGCTATTTTTGCAACTTCCATATGAGTCTAAGTGAAGTGAGGTCACTCAGTCATGTCCGGCTCTTTGCGACCCCATGGACTGTAGCCTACCAGGCTCCTCCCTCCATGGGATTCTCCAGGCAAGAGTACTGAAGTGGGTTGCCAGTTCAGTACTTCTCCAGGGAATCTTCCCAACCCAGGGATCGAACCCAGGTCTCCCGCATTCCAGGCAGACACTTTAACCTCTGAGCCACCAGGGAAGCCCAGGTGAGTCTAAAAAGTATTTCAAAACAGTTAATAAAACAGATAACTTGATCCTCAAAACAACCTTATGAAATAGATATTATTATCTCCATTTTACTGATGAGAAACCCAGACTCAGAAAGGTTGAGTAACCTGCCTTGAGGCACTTGATTAATTGCATAAACTATGTGTCAGGCTCTCTCTAACTTATATGCAACTGTTCATTTAATTGTCACAATAATTCAGTGAAGTAGGTGCTATTATTTAGCCTCATTTTGTAGATGAACAAACTGAAGCTCAGAGAAACCGAGTTTCTTGCTTAAGGCCACACAGACAGCAAATAATAGAGATGGTAAATAATGGCTCTGGAGCTTGTGGGGTTCTTTTTTGTTTGTTTGTTTGTTTGTTTTTGGCTGTTTTGTCAAGATCTTTAGTTGCAGTGTGCAAGCTCAGTAGGTGCTCTGCAGCATGTCAGATCTTGGATCAAACCCATGTCCCCTACATTAGAAAGTGGATTTTTAAACCTTGACCACCGGGAAGTCCCTGGAACTTCTGTGCTTAACCGTATTGCTATATCATC
This sequence comes from Aepyceros melampus, assembly GCA_006408695.1. Classification (NCBI taxonomy): domain Eukaryota; kingdom Metazoa; phylum Chordata; class Mammalia; order Artiodactyla; family Bovidae; genus Aepyceros; species Aepyceros melampus. Next base: position 46,522 of record SJXQ01007543.1, read on the forward strand.
TTCTATGTTCTTCTCAGAAACATAAATGATACAGATGAGAAAATTGGGACCAAATCAAAACTGGTCTTGAATTCCAAACAGAGTTTTGACCTAATTGCCAACGATTTCCAAACTTTTTCTTTTAAAGATGGAAAACACTTGTGCCAACAAAATAATTTGCAAATGAAGAAACTAAGACTAAAAGAATTAAGAATTTCTCTTAATGTCTTGTAACTGTTCAAACACAGTGTGTCTTGAGTTAATCTGATGAAGTTCAGTTGAGTAGGAAAGTGACCAAACCAGAAACAGATCAGAACAGAAAATATTAGCTGCCAGTGTTATTAATTGCAGCCAAACCAGTCTCCTCATTGTTGAAGAAGTTTAAAACTGGACTTGGAGGGGACTATGGATCATATAGGTCAGGGTCCCCAGCCTTTTGGCACCGCAGATCAGTTTCATGGAAAACCATTCTTTCACAGCTCGGGGTTGAGGGGAATGGTTTCAGGATAATTCAAGCACATTATATTTATTGTGTGTTATATGTGTTAGTTGCTCAGTCATATCCGACTCTTTGTGACCCCTCCACCCCCCACCGCCCTGCTTTGTGACCCTGTGGGCCATAGCTTGCCAGGCTTCTCTGTCCATGGGATTTTACAAACAAGAATACTGGAGTGGGTAGCCATTCCCTTCTCCAGGGGATCTTCCCAACCCAGGGATGGAACCCAGGTCTCCTGCGTTGCAAGAATATTCTTTACCATCTGAGCCACCATTAAGCATCAGATCCTGGAGTCTGGGGACCCCTAATGTAGATGAAGGAGTCTTCTGGCTTAAAATATGCAAGTGGCAGTCTAGGAACACAGAAGAGAGGTTGAACCATCAGTTCATGAGAAAGCCAGGAGAAAGAATCAGTACATAGAAAAAAGAATAACAGAAAACTGATGAGGAGGGCTGGAGAAACACATGGCCTGGAATAAGAAAAGGCCCTAAAATCCAGGGAGGCACAGCTGGAAAAATTGGAAGAAGCACACAGGAAGGAAGACTTTCAAGAAAAAGAAGCCCTCTGTCATGTGAAATGATGTACGAGGTAGAAGAAGACTGAGAAAGGATGATGTGTGATGATGTCATGTGAAGTCACTCAGTCGTGTCCGACCCTTTGCGGCCCCGTGGAGATCGAACCCAGGTCTCCCGCATTGGAGGCAGATGCTTTAACCTCTGAGCCACCGAGAAAGGATACAAGCTCAAAAAGAGTTTTCTGACCTAGGAGAGCAGTGTCATAAAAATAAGGGGAGAGGAAGCTTCTCAAGTGCCAAGGAGGATCATGAAACAATGGAGGAAATGGGAATCCACCATTCATTTGGAAATTTGGACATGAAAAAAGATAAGAATTTAAACCAAGCAAGATGGTTAAGAGAAATTGAGATGAGAAAGAAGGTAGATTAGAATCACAGAACCAACAAAGACATCAGAGATTATTGTGCCCAAACTCCTCTTCAATGCAGGATGTCTTTGCAAAGTATACTTAACACTGAAAAGATTTCATTCTACAAAGGCTTAATGCACACCTCCCGGCGCTGGACTTGCCAGGCTGCCCAGGTATAGAGGAGAGCAGACCAAACAGAGGCCATGTGTAGTGGGAGCTTGTATTCTAGATAGGAACACAGATGTTAAATAGCTAGCTATACATTTAAGCTTTTCATAGTTTCTGTTGCTGTTGTTCTACCAGTATATTGCTACCAACCCATCTCCCTCTACCTTCCTCATGCGTGCGTGCTCAGTCATGTGACCCCGTGGACTGTAGCCCACCAGACTCCTCTATCCATGGACTTTTCCAAGCAAGAATATTGGAGTGGGTTGCCATTTCCTTCTCCAGGGAAGATTTTTAGTTTTTACAATGTTAAAAGAGTCTTATAGAACTTGTTCCAATGGTTTGTTCCAAAGCACAGCTAACAATGCTCCCTCTATTTCTCTCTTTCCAAAAGAAATCACTTTTACCAATTTTAGCTGATTATTTTGGCCTGTTTTCTGTTTCACCAAGCAATAAGCTTATATTGCTATTTCTCGACTTTCTACTTTGCGGCATTATCTGCTCACTTTCCACTGTAGAAGATGCAGATCCTGGGAATTCTCTGGCCATTCAGTGGTTAGGACTTTGTGCTTTCACACCGGTGAGGGGTGGGGCACAGGTTCAATTCCTGGTTGGAGAACTAAAATCCCACAAACCCACAGAGCAACCACACACACATAGAAAATGGAGCTCCAACTCTCCCCTTAGCCTCTCATACGCATGTATGTGCTTCCCACTACCCCATACTCCCAATATGATTGCAACTTTGGTGAGATTAATAATCAAGGTTTACATAACTGCGCAGGCAGTAGTAATAGCTAGTCCTTATAGAGCATTTACTCTGTGTCAGGAACTTTTCTAAGCACGTTAACATTAATTCATTTAATTCTCATGATAATCCTATTATTGTCCTTCCATTATACAAATAAGGGAACTGGGGCACAGAGAGGTCAAGTAACTTGCCCAAGACCACGTAACTAGTAAGTGGAAAATCTGGGATTTAAATCCAAATATTCTGACTGTAGAAGCCAGGACCTATTGTACCCACCCTGTCTTTCTGTGAAGGACTCAGCAGTACTAGAGTGCGTGCCCAGCATCTGAGATGCTCAGTTATTTCCTAAGGTTTCAAGTACAGCCCTACCTCTTGGGCAGACATCGCCCCTTTGCTAAGGATCCAGGCTATAGGGAGGGAACCTGCACCTTCCCTCCCTCTTCCCCAAAGTTGTTCTCTCTCCCTCCCCTCTGTCAAGTGCAATCACTTCCAGCTGTTTGCTATCGTCACTACTTTATATGAAGTTAAAATGTAAAACAAACACGATTCAGTGGTTAGGACTTTGCCTTCCAATGCAGTGGGTGTGGGTTCGATCTCTGGTCAGGGAGCTAAAATCTCATGTGAATTGTGGCCAAAAAATCGAACAAACCAAAACATAAAACAGAAGCAATAGTGCCACAATTCAATAAAGACATTAAAAACGGTCACATTAAAAAAAATCTTGAAAAAAATAAAAGCAATTACGCACACAAACTTTGTTATGCCTCTCTGTTCACAGGCACCCACAGATTTGCAGCTTACTTATTCAAGTAGTAAACTATGATCACATTTCCTTTTCTAAGCAACTGTTTGTTTTTCCCATAGTTAGTAGCTGTATTTGCTTAGTTTTTTGTTGTTTTTTTCTATGAATTCTTTGCCAACTCCCGCTCTGGCTGTTCGTTAGTTTTTAAATCTGTTTTAAAATGTTCAGACATATAAGGTAGTCTATTGATTTCACCTTCCCCTGCAAAAAGTCTTTCCCAGAGCTTCACGACCTGCTGCAGCATATCCAAGTTTCCCTCTCTATTTGTTGTATAGCTCTCTTCCTAGGATCCTCTTTCACTATCAGCCTGGGAAGTCCTATCATCTATGTTGGATCTCCTGTTTTCTATGAATATGTCTGGGTCTTCTTTCTTGGTTGACTTCCTTCATTTGATGGAGTGTATTTTCTAGTGGCTTTCTGAGAAGAGTTCATGGTAGATAAATGTTTTTAGACTTTGCCTGCTTGAAAATACCTTTATTCTGCCCTCATACTTGATTGACGGTTTGACTGGATATCTTATTCTATTTCCTTCAAATTTTTGGTGAAGTTGCTTGATTGTCTTTTAGCTTCCAGTGTGTTGTTTAGAAGTTCAATGTCATTTTGATTCCTGGTGTTTGTATGTAACATTTCCCTCTTCCCCTCTGAAGCATTCATCTCAATGTTCTGAAATTTAATTCTGTTGTTGCTCGATGTGAATCTGTTTTCTTTCAGTCTTCTGGGAATTTCAATGATCCGTCAGTACGGCAACTCATGTTCTTTGGTTTTGAAATTTTTCTTCCATGATTTCATTTATGATTTCCTTTTTCTTTTCTGTCTTTCCTTCCTTTTTCTCAGTTTTCTCTTTCTCTTCATTATTTTGATGTTGGGTGTCTTGGACTGGTACCATGATTGTCTTATTTTTATCCCTAATATCTTCTTTCTGGGAATTTTCTCAACTTTATCTTCCAACTCTTCCATGAATTTTTCATTTCCAGTATCACACTTCTAAATACTCTTTTAATTCTGACTGGATTTAAAAAAAAATTTTGGTAGCACATTATTTCATGCTTACAATATATTCCCTTATCTCTCTGAGGAAAATAATGAGTTTTTCTCAAGTTTTATTTTCCATGAATAGCCTTTGCTTTCTCTGTGTTTTCCCCTGTTTTTCACATTCTACATTTTTCATGTTAGAGGCTTTCCTCAAGAGCTCATAATCAGTCTTTCTATTAAACTTGTAATAAGTGCTTCCAATGAGAAATGAGAATGTATAAGATAAAGGGGGTGGAGTAGAAGAAGGGGAGCCAGGAAGATGGAAACAAGGGCGAATGGAAAGCCTACCAGGCATTGGGCATTGTCTGCGCAAGCTCTGAGAAAGGAAGGAGCACGGCGTATTTTATAAACTGAATGAAGCCACACGAAGAGTGACACAGCGGGAGTTCCCCGGCAGTCCAGTGATTAGGACTCAGTGCCAGGGCTGGGTTCAAATCCTGGTCAGGAAACTAAGTCGCATGGCAGGGTGGAAAAAAAAGGGGAGGGAGTGAAACAAAGTACCAGGGGGCTTCTTTGATAGTCTAGTGGTTAAGAATCCAGCTGCCAATGCAGGGAACATGGCTGCGATCCCTGGTCTGGGAGGTTGCCACATGCAGAGAGGCAACTAAGCCTGGGCACCACAATTACTAAAGCCCATGAGCCCTAGAGCCTGTGCTCCCCGAGAGAGAAACCACTGTAATGAGAATCCCATGCATGACAACGAGAGAGTAGCCCCCGTTCCCCGCCGCTTAAGAAAGCCTGCCAGTGATGAAGACCCAGCACAGCCAGAAACAAACCTTAAAAACAAAAAGACAGTACCGCAAATCTGGACAGTAGACAAGGGTCACCATGCAGAAGCCTACAGGTCATATCATGAATTACGCCTCTATCTGAAAAAGGAGGAGCACTGGATGTGTTAAGCAGAGAATGACATGACCAATTTGCATTTTAACAACCATAGGCTGATCACTGTGGGGAAAGTAGTCACTAGGCCATCATCATATCACCTAGGGTAGAGATGACGGTGACTTCAGCCAGGGTGGGATAAGAGAAACGGAAAGGAATGAATGTGAAAGCCATTCTGAACTCAGTGATTAATTAGATATGTGTGTGTGGGAGTGGGAGGTGGAGTGGTATGGCTTGAGGATGATTCTTAAGTTCCTGGCTTAACCAGTGAGTGGATGGCAGTGCTATGCACAGACCAGGAGCACAGCAAAGGGTGCAGGTCTGGGAGGAAACATCCCGGACAAACCCTTGAATGTCAGAATGCAACAATCCCTTCCTCAACATGTCGTCAGGTCATCCTCAATCTGTGGATGAACCATTTCTACATCCCTTACCTCTGGTTTCCCTCCTTTGGATGACTCCTACTTTCTCAGTTTCCCACCTTAAATTTTGTTTGTTTGTTTATTTGGCTGTGCTGAGTCTTAGTTGCAGCATGCGAGATCTTTGATCTTCATTGTAGCATGCGAACTCTTAGCTTCGGCATCTGGGTTCCAGTTCCCTGACCAAGGAGCAAACCTGGGCCCCCTGCATTGAGAGTTCAGAGTCTTAGCCACTGGACCACGAGAGAAGTCCTTCAATTTCCCACTTTAACCATATCCTTCCTGTAGCTCCCTATAGCCTGGTCTCTGTCTTGTTTACTCACTGTTACCTCACCTATGTTCCAAACACATAGTAAGACATTCATAAATACTCGCTGAAAGGAAAGATAGAGTGGCGTGTGCCGATCATAGTTAGGACCACAACATAAAACAGCACATTTTCATGGATCCTAACACCAACAGTTTCACATGACATTTAGTAAAATTAAAAAAAATTTTTTTTTCAAGAATTACAACTTTTAAGTGATTTCAAATGTTATTTTATATTAAAAGAGATGGGAAAAGATTTTGAAGCAGACTTCAAAGTTCACATGAATTTTTTAAATTAAATATATGTCAAAGAAAGCCTACAGCGCTACCCTAGGCTAGGCGCCCCCTCTCTCCCTCCCTTCATTTCCTCCATGCTCCCAGCCCCCAACACTTGCTTGCTGCCAGGGTGGAAACATTTGGAATCTAGGAAGAGCTGGGGTTAGGGAAGGAAGGGCACGAGCGTGAAGAACAAATGTCTGGACAAGCTGCCTAGGGAAGCTAATGAAGGGCTGATGAGCAGTGTCTTTCTGGGCCAACACAGCAGCAGGAATCTGTGGCATCCTTGTTCCTTGGCTTCTCCGTCCTCTAGTGGTGCCCTGACCTGGGATCTGGGGCACAGCGAGCCTCTGTGCCAGTCTCTCAGCCCCAGGGATTAGCAGTGCCAACCAGTGAAGTTCAAGGAGGTGAAGGAGCCCTTCTAAGGGCGCAGGCTGGCAGGTCAGAATGACAGGACAAAGTTTAATCCAAAGGAATCATTTACCAACCTTGGAATGTCAGCTACTATGCCAGAACCTGTGTGGGGATTGGATGGTGACAGGGTGGAAGAACCGCTGCAGGAACCTCTCATTTCACTCTGTAAGAACGACCTCCTAGGGACTTCCCTGGGGATCTGGTGGTTAGGACTCAGTGCTTCGAATGCAGGAGGCACAACTTCCATCCCTAATCAGTGAACTAAGATCCCACATGCCGTACTGCATGACCAAAAAAAAAAAACACAATGACCTCCTATTCTTCTACTCTTAAAGTCCACATGGCCTGCATTCTTAATGAAAAGAGCTCATTCAGCCTGAGAATCACTTTCATTTCAGCATCTACTTCCTGTGGAAGATGTGACCAGGGAAGGTTTGTCCCCCATCTGGTTCAGTTCAGTTCAGTTCAGTTTGGTCGCTCAGTTGTGTCCGACTCTTTGTGACCCCATGAACTGCAGCATGCCAGGCCTCTCTGTCCATCGCCAACACCCGGAGTTTACCCAAACTCATGTCCATTGAGTTGGTGATGCCATCTAACCACCTCATCTTCTGTCATTCCTGTCTCCTCCTGCCTTCAATCTTTCCCAACATCAGGGTTTTTCAAATGAGTCGGTCCTTTGCATAAGTGACCAATGTATTGTTATTTCAGCTTCAGCATCAGTCCTTCCAATGAATATTCAGGACTGATTTCCTTAAGGATGGACTGGTTGGATCTCCTTGCAGTCCAAGGGACTCTCAAGAGTCTTCTCTAACACCACAGTTCAAAAGCATCAATTCTTCGGCACTCAGCTTTCTTTATGTCCAACTCTCACATCCATACATGACCACTGGAAAAACCATAGCCTTGACTAGTTGGACCTTTGTTGACAAAGTAATGTCTCTGCTTTCTAATATGCTGTCTAGATTGGTCATAACTTTTCTTCCAAGGAGTAAGCATCTTTTACTTTCATGGCTACAATCACCATTTGCAATGATTTTGGAGCCCAAAAAAATAAAGTCTGACACTGTTTCCACTGTTTCCCCATCTATTTGCCATGAAGTGATGGGACCAGATGCCATGATCTTAGTTTTCTGAATGTTGAGTTTTAAACCTACTTTTTCACTCTCCTCTTTCATTTTCATCAAGAGGCTCTTTAGTTCTTTGCTTTCTATCATAAAGGTGGTGTCATCTACATATCTGAGGTTATTGATATTTCTCCCGGCAATCTTGATTCCAGCTTGTGCTTCTTCCAGCCCAGCGTTTCTCATGATGTACTCTGCATAGAAGTTAAATAAGCAGGGTGACAATATACAGCCTTGACATACTCCTTTTCCTATTTGGAACCAGTTTGTTGTCCCATGTCCAGTTCTAACTGTTGCTTCCTGACCTGCATATAGGTTTCTCAAGAGGCAGGTCAGGTGGTCTGGTATTCCCATCTCTTTCAGAATTTTCCACAGTTTATTGTGATCCACACAGTCAAAGGCTTTGGCATAGTCAATAAAGCAGAAATAGATGTTCACCTGGTTAGAGGGATGGAAAGAATGTGCTCTCAACACTAAGTTAAGTGATGTTCGTGTTGTCAGGGGAATGCTGAAGTGGACCTCTGCCCTGCTCAATGACTGCATTCCTGAAAAGTGCAAAATCAATACTTGGTGAATAGAAGTCTGGCTTTCCAGCTGAAGAAGCATCCTGACTTACAAATACCACTTCAGAGGCAATCTGTCTGATTTGCTTGATCTTCAGTTGTCGACTTTCTACAGGTTTCTCCCTTTCTCAGGTTTCCTATAAAGAAAGGGGCAAAATAGTGTATCAGAATGTTCCCTGGATTCTTCTGGTTGTGCCACAAACTAGTTGGGTGTGCTTGGATAAGTTGCTTTTCTTTTTAAGTAATTTTTAAATGTTTATTTGTTTATTTAGTTGTGCCATTCATTCAGGATATTTAGTTGCTATTGCTAAGTCACTTCAGTCGTGTCCGACTCTGTGTGACCCCATAGATGGCAGCCCACCAGGCTCCTCCATCCCTGGGATTTTCCAGGCAAGAACACTGGAGTGGGTTGCCATTTCCTTCTCCAATGAATGAAAGCGAAAGGTGAAAGTGAAGTCGCTCAGTCAAGTCCAACTTAGCGACCCCATGGACTGCAGCCTACCAGGCTCCTCCATCCATGGGATTTTCCAGGCAAGAGTACTGGAGTGGGGTGCCATTGCCTTCTCCGGGATATTTAGTTGCTGTGTGTGAACTCTTAGTTGTACCATGTGGGATCTAGTTCCCTGACCAGATATCTAACTCGGGCCCCCTGCATTGGGAGCACAGAATCTTAGCCAGTGGATCACCAGGGAAGTCCCCTTACTTAACTTTTCCAGGCTTTAATTTTTTGCAAGGGAATTCCCTGGCAGATCAGTGGTTAGAACTTGGTGCTTTCACTGCCAGGACCTGGGTTAGATCCCTGGTTGGGGAACTAAGATCCCACAAGCCAAAAGGCACGGCCAAAAATAAATAAATAAAATACAAATAAAAAAGGATTAAGAAATTAAATGGTAAGATAATCTTGAAGGTGATATATTACTAAAGACTCACTGTTACAAGTGAAAAAAAAAATTTGTTCATACTCACTAAAGCAAATCTGGGAGTTTTTAGAGTTGTGTAACTGAATGGTCTGGGGGTGGGGGAGTGGAGTTCTTGCCAGGTAGAGCTGATCCAGATATTTAAATGATGGTAGAAATCTCTGTCCATATTTTGAATCCTTTTTGTCTGTCTTGGCTTCATGCTCATGGAAGTTATCTCATATCAACCTGGATTAACAATATTAGCACATAGTGCATCTCAGCCAAAAGTTCTAGCAGAAGGCAAGGTGTGGAGACTCACAGTTCTGCCCAAGTCACAGGCTCATCTCAGGGAAAAAGGATACTGTGTTCTGATTGGCTAGCCCTGAGTCACATGCCCAACGTGAAGGGAGAGAGAGGAGCTAGGCAGGCAAAAATAGCCGATGTTGGACAGGGTGCTATAACAGAAAACAAACATATGTATGGGATTGAGTCTAGGCCCTGTCACTAACCGGCTAGGTAATCCTGAGTAAGTTATCTTGGTTTTCTCATCTGAAAAATAGGATGGTGACTTTCCTGGTGGCACAATGGTTAAGAATCTGCCTGCCATTTCAGGGGACATGGGTTCCATCCCTGGTCTGGGAAGATCCCACATGCTGCAGGGCAACTAAGCCTATGTGCCACAACTACTGAGCCTGAATTCTAGGGCCCACAGGTCACAAATACTGAAGCGCATGCACCTAGCATATGTGCTCCCCAACAAGGGAAACCCCAACACCGCCACTAGAGAGTAGCCTCCACTCGCTGCGACTAGACGAAGCCTGCAAGCAGCAACAAAGACTCAGTGCAGCCAAAAATTAAATATATATATATATAAGGAAATGGCAACCCACTCCAGTATTCTTGCCTAGAGAATCCCATGGACAGAGGAACCTGGCAGGCTACAGTCCACAGGGTTGCAAAGAGTCGGACATGACCGAGCAACTTCACTTTCACTTTCACTATGTATATAGGATGTGTCTCTATTGTGTGGGGTTAAATGAGAGAAGGTATCAAAGGTGCCTTATGTGGAAGGCTCATGACACATGTTCAGCCTAGGATGGTGTGACTTTCGTTAATGATTCTGAACAAATACTGCACTTAGTGAAGGAGCAGCTCTTTAGAGAACAACTTCCCTTGTGTAATCACCTGCAGAGTAAGGGCTCCTAACCTTCAGCCGAACAAATCCAGATTTTACATATAACAAGACTTTGACAACTCAGTTATGGATATTTCTGTTTAATTTTCTTGTTAACTCAGGATAAATTTAAAAGGTTCTTTTGGATTCAACCCTTGGCATTTGAGAATCACTGTAAATTGTCTGAATCCTTTCTTTTGCTCTAAGTCCATTCTACTGAAGACGTTTGGTTCGCTTTTTCAGAGTGGAGGCTCTAGGGCTTTGTAGATTAAAGAGTTAGTGCCAAGAGATCTTCTCACAGTAAAGCTTCCACGAGCCAGCATCACATTATAAACCAGGACACCTCTGGAGCCAAGAAAAGTGACTCAAAGTCACCATATTCACAAAAGACTGATGATCTTATTTACATAGCAGTTTATTAATTTTTGATCAGGATAGTGTTCTGAAACCATAAAACATCAATGCTTCCCATCCAGGAAATCCTCTCCCCTATGCCAAAGGACAAAGAATTTATCAGCCAGTAGCTCAGTGGGCATGGAGTCAGTCTTTGGGATGTTATCTCCCCTGCCAGCTAAGTATGGAGTCAGTCTTGAGGACCACTTCACTGGGCCATGGTGAGGCCTGCTAGAGCACCGCCATGGCAACCCAACTCACTGTACCAAATTTAGCATCTGCCAACCTCCACCATGGCAACCCAATTCATTGTAACCAATTTAGCATCTGCAAACCTCTGCATTTTTTAGCTTCTCTTTTCTAGGCTCTCAACTGACTATGCCTCTTTGATTCACATCACTTATATCAGGTCCACAACATATATAACACCAGTTGATGAGATGTCCACTTACTCAATTATAATCATAGTCCAGTCCGGCCCTCCTGAAGTTTCACTGGGTCACTGTGATGGAAAATTGTGTGTGATCCCAAATTCTTCAGGTGTCCACTTCCGTCCTGCACCCCACCCCCCCAATTATCTAAATCACTTCCTGTTTTTAAGAGTTAGCCCACAGGAATAGCCATTTTTCACCTCGTATTTCCCTCTATGGTGGTTTTTCCTCTCTCCATCTTGGGGACCCTTCATAGAGACTGCCAGGTTTACCCGAGAGGGGAACTCACTTGAGCCATGAATTCATGACAGCAACTGAAGAAAAGGTGCAGGGATTGGAATGATTAGTATTGACATCAAGACATAGTTTGGGAACAGATTCCTCCCATTGTTTGTCACATTTTTCTTTGAAAGCTCGAGACAATGTTTTTGTTAATCAAGGCATTTGGTTAAAATAACAATTGAGTTTTGAAGATACTACTTTATTAGGTCTTGGTACTTCCCTTGTGGTTCAGTGGTTAAGACTCCACTCTCTCAGTGCAGAGGGCACAGGTTTGATCCCTAGTCAGGGAACTAAGATCCCACATGCCAAATGGCATGACCAAAAAAAAAAGAAGAAGAAGAAATCTCTATCTCAATTTCTACACCTTTGCATCTCTGGTTTGTCTGACTGCATTCAAACCCTCTGCTCTTATTTTCTGCCTGTGCTTACTTCCAACTGTTTGCAGTTTCTCCTTGTCTCTATTTGTCATTTTTCCCCTTTGTGCCTTGGTTTTAAAGACTCTTTGATGAGGATATCTCACAATCCCTCTCTCTCTCTGTCCCCTCTCTGTTTTTTTCTCTAATTCCCTCTTTTTCCTAGTTCTATTCTTTACATGTTTATTTCATCGTTCTGCCCCCACCTCCTCTTTTTTCTGATTCCCTTCAGTCCCTTTGCTTGTTCTTCTGTGTCATTTCCCATTTCCTGTTCTTACTTCTCATCGTCCTACCAGCCTCTGCCTCTCAGTTCTTGTCTCTGTGTTGCGCACTGTAGCTGTTTGTGCTTTGTCTTTCTGCTGGTCTCCAGCTCAACATATTGCATCCTTTTTCTGTCAATGAATCTTTCCGTTGACTGCCTCCTCTACCTTCTGTTCTGCTTTTCAGCTTCCCTGGCTAATCTGCATCTCTCTCTCTCTTTTTTTGGTCAACCATGCAGCATTTGGGATCTTTGTTCCCCAACCAGGGATCAAACTCATGCCCCCTGCATTGGAAGTGCAGAATTTTAAACCACTGGACCACCAGGGAAGTCCCCCCCTGGTCTCTATTACCACCTCTTTCCTCTTACTCTTTTAATCTGTCAGCCACTACCACCTGTCTCCCCAGGATCTGGTGGTTCCTCCTTGTCCCTCACTCTCCTTGTTTCACCATCTAGACTATCTGTATCTTCCACCATTGGGGTCCCTTCCCATCAGCCTTTATTTCTATTTTGCTTGTTTTCTTTATGACCATTTAACCAATTCTATGATTTTGGTTCTTCTCAGCATCTATAACAGACTTTCTTGAAATTTCTGCCAAGGATTTTGTCTTGCCCTCCATCTCTCTACGTCTCTGCCTCTTCTATGCAACAAATCTTTTCCTGTCTTTCCATCTGCATATGTCTGTTTCTTTCATTCCCTTTGATTCTCTCTAGCTCAGCTTTTCGCTTTTATCTTTCTCTTGCTTTTGTCTCCTGTATCTTTTCTGTGGATAATTAAGGGTTATCTATTTCTTTCCCATTGTTTAGTGGAATTGCAACTTTCACTTGTTTACACTTCATACAACCTGGATGTTCTGCCTGCAGAAGGGAGGTGTCTTGTGCAATAGAAAAAAAATAAAAGAAGAAGAAAAGAAAATGAAGTAGAAGCAGCAGAGGAGAAAGGAGAGCTTTCAAATTAATCCCAGAAGAGAGTCAGATATTCCTTAATGCTTCTGCATCCAAGTGGAAGCCTCACCTCATTTGCTTCTGCCTCTGACCTCATTCTTCCATGAAAGCATGAGCTTGGGAAGACCCTACAGGGGGCACCCAGAATGGGTGGTTGAGTTCCTGCTATGGCTCTAGACTTTAGTACAGTTTGGAGAAGACAGACCTAGCCAGGGGTTCATTCCTCTAATGAATCTCAGAATTCCTCTAAGAATCTGTTTTTTTTTTTTTAAGGTCCAAAGACACTAAAAAAAGGTAAAAGGAGGATGTGGACACAGTAGGACTAGGTTGAAATACAAACAGAATGATATAGTTTTGAGAACCAGAAATATCACCAGTTTCTTGCCTCTTAGCAACAGTTATGTCCATCCCTACTGGTTACACAGCACCTGTTGAACTCTCCTCCCTCTGCCATAATTTGGTCATGGATAAGGTCTCTCTTCTCTCTGATCTTCACCCCTTCTGATCAGATCTCTTTCTGATCCTAGGACTTCCACTTTACTCATCTGTTCCTGTGCTAAAGCAGAGTCTCTGTTCCCATTGGCAGTTTCATCCAGCTTCATGCCTCCCACTACCCTTTATTGGTAGCACAGGCTGTACCTCTGGAATTAGTTTGCTGAAAAGGGAAGTAATCTGATGATGGGATTCAGTGAACAGTAGCCTAGGTTCTCACCCATCCATGAATATTAGCATTTCTCCTCAGATCCTAGGAATGCAGGAGTTAGCTGGAAGAGGAACTGAGATACTGAAAACCAAGTCCAGGCCTTGTCCCTGGGGGATAGTGCATTGAAGACCAGCATCTCCTGGTCTTGGTCTTCCCTCCCCAACAGCAGCCTAGGTTCTCACCCATCCATGAATATTAGCATTTCTCCTCAGATCCTAGGAATGCAGGAGTTAGCTGGAAGAGGAACTGAGATACTGAAAACCAAGTCCAGGCCTTGTCCCTGGGGGATAGTGCATTGAAGACCAGCATCTCCTGGTCTTGGTCTTCCCTCCCCCAGGCCTGGCAGAGGAGGAGCTGAGGCTCAGTCTCTCAGCCTGAGAGTGGAATCATCCCTGGTGATGGACTCACCATCACAATCTGTCCTAGTGTCCCTGGTTTCCTTGTTTCCAAGGATGGGTGGGCAGGGCCGAGATCGCAAAACATCACTGACCAAAATGTGGATGCCCAAATTGATGCTCATGACACCCACAGTGGCCAGTCCAGTTCCACCAAGGATGACCAGAGCAAGAGGGATCTGGTGGCATTGCTGGAACAGCCACAGGCTCATCCATCCCAGCGGCACCAGGCGGAAGAGGGCCAGGGTGGCCAGGGTGGCCCAGCTGGTCACGCTGAAGGCCAGGGATGGAGCCTGGTGAGACAGGAGCAGCAGCTGGCGTAGGTGCAGGCAGGTGGAGTTGAGCTCCAGGAGCAGAGACACCACAGAGAAGCCCACATAGTGGCCGGACAGAACGGCAGTGCTGAGGCAGCTCACGACCTGGGGAGCCAAGATCAGAGGTCAGAGGACCTTCCATGACCTACCACCCATGAGGTCCCAACACGATCAGGTCCCAACATCTCAGTCCCCTCAAGAAGGGTTCCCAAGCAGTTTGTGGCACTTCCCACACAGCCCCCAACAAAGCCAACCTTATGTTTACCCTTATGTTAGGAGCCTGAATGGCCTTGAAACAACCCTTCCATAGAATTGAATTGGAGCAGCTTTGGCCCTGGGCTGTCTGCGCCCCATCATCTGCATTCCTGTGCTCTCACACCCATCCCCACTCCCAGTCCTGGGACTCCCCCTTCTTATTAAGCTCCATAGTCAAGTTTTCTGTGGTAGACTGGACACCTGTGGGAATTCAGTCTCCTGGGCAGTGCTGACTCCAGCTGTGGCCAGCAGTAATCCCCTCCCCCTAGTTCAGCCCAAGTGCCAGCAAGGGTCAGAAAGGGAGGAGCAAGTGCCAGCAAGGGTCAGAAACTCTGGGGGAAATCACAGGACAGAAGGCTGACGAGAGACTAGGAACCCCCAGGCTGGGCAGGCCTCCTTCCCTGTCTTGCCGCTGGCCAAGTCTCACCACTGCATGGTGACAAAGAAGATCCCAGGCCTGGCCCAAGGTCTGGTTCCACAACAAGTCAGTTCCATCTGCCAGGAAATAACCTGCGGGTAAGGAGGGGAGGCTGATGTTAGGCTTCCCCCAAGCCAGTGTCCAGTCTGGAGAAGAATCTCCACCTTTCCCTGCTCTTTAGTTTCCTCTCAGTAAAGCTGCCAGAAACATTTCACTCCATCAAGAAATGGAAGAGGGAAGGAGACCTGGAATGACTTCTGGAAGTTTGTCTCCTGCCCCAAACTGGTCCAGCTTTCCCTGAAGACTCACCCACAGAGACAGCCACCAGCAGCAGAGCCCAGGGAGGGTGGCCATGAATCGGGTCGGCGGCCATCTGAGGGTACAGCGACAGCCTGGAGGAGACGGGGGAGCCATGGTCAGCGTCTGTGTGGACACGGATCCATTCTCCGGCGGTGGACGGATCGACACCACCCACTCATCCACAAACCCACCCCAGCCTCAGACACTTCAAGATCTCGCATGAATTCTGAAGATGCCCCCGCGCGGGTCTTTTAATCCCAGCCAACCGCCCCCCTCCCTCGCCCTTGCCACGGTGCCTCCGAAACCTCTTAAGCCCCGCACCCGAGCAGCGCCCCGGCCCCCGTAAGCAGGCTGTGCACCAGGGAGACACAAATGTTCCGCCACTTCCAACGGTTCTGGGCGGCAGATCCCGGAGTGGGCAGCAGCTGCAGACCCCAGTGCAGCCCCCGGAAGGCGGCGAAGGAGGCGCCGGTGACGAGGAGCCCAGAGGGCGCCATGGCCTGGCGGGCGGGCTAGGTCCGGATGGTCCCTGAGGCTCTCGGGCTCTCAGCCCCGACGCATCCAACACCCTGCTGCGGAGACTGCGAGCAAGCTTCCCGGCAAGGCGGGGTCCTTAGGTTCCCCCGCCCGCTCCGCCTTCGGAATCCGCTTTAACTTTTCCAGGTCTCGTCCACGCCCCCAACCCCTGGCTGGGCGGTGATTGGAGAAACCGTGGGGCCACCGCCCCTTGAGCCACAGCAACCGATCGCTTGCAGCCTTCGAGGGGGATGGAGGGTAGGGGGCTTCCCAGGATCAGACCCGTAAACAGAGCTTAGGGAGGCTTTCTGGATGTCGACAGGGGTCTTCCCAAGCCCTCCTGTGTCCCCACTTCCCCGAAAATCCGGAAATGGCTTGTTAACCTCACCTGACACTCTCAGAGGCCCAGCCATATGAACCTTCACCTACTTCACCTCCTCTCACCTCTCACCTGCTGTCCCTCCTTCCCACCCTACCCACTCAGCCTTGAAGTTAGAGGCCAGGGCAAACCCACTCCTACGGGCATAAACCTCGCGATCGCTCTGCCTCGCGCCCCACCCAGGTCTGTTGTGGGGCGGGGCGGGGCGGGGGGGCGGACACGGGGTCACCTTACTTCCTTCCAGCCACCTTCCTTCCCGAGGTTTCCAGACCTTGAACACATTTCAGCAACCCCATGTAAACTCCAAGAGTCCTGCCCCTTGACACGGTACCTCTCATAGGGAACAACTCCATTTCTCTAAGAGCGACCCACCAGGGCTCCTCCGCTAGAGAGGACCCTTATCATCAGCCCCAGTCTTGAAAAGCACCCCCCGGCCCCTCCCGCCAGGGCTTGGTACCCATTAGGGGAGGAGTGAGTATCTGTGCCAACTTGAGGCAAGGAGAGGTGACACAGGGTCATCTCAAGATTGGGGAAGAGTCAAAGGGAAAAAGCCACATCTTGCTTTCTGAAGCACGACTGTCAGGATTATACAGAAGCTTTCAGCTTTGGGGGCGGGGAACTTTTCCTCTTCTGAAGACAGGTTCTTCCTGTTTCCATTTTAGTCCATCCACTATACACCTCTTTAGGTGGCTGCCACCAAGTCAGAGCAACAGCTGTTCCCTGTACAAGGAGTGGATTCCAGTTACTCCCG
The DNA here is from genome assembly GCA_006408695.1 of Aepyceros melampus. Lineage (NCBI taxonomy): Eukaryota > Metazoa > Chordata > Mammalia > Artiodactyla > Bovidae > Aepyceros > Aepyceros melampus. The sequence goes on from SJXQ01007543.1 coordinate 63,485, forward strand.
AAGGATAAAATTCATAAAGCAATAGGTGCTCCCACAAATGTTCTCACAACTCCCCTCTTCCACCAAAACCCCATTATATGAATGGGGCTGGGGGGAATCCCTTCATTCTTCCACACCCACCTCTCCAGAAGTTTTAAAAATTACACTGATTCTTTTAAATCTTATTTATTATATGAAAGCCATACATGATTAATGTAGAAAATTTAGCAACTACAGAAAACCAAACAGAAAATTACAACTTTATTCCATCATCCAAAGATAACCACTATTATTAACAATTTGGAGTATGTCTGCATCTTTTTAAAACTGTCTTATAAGTATACGCCCATATTTAAAAAAGCAAAATTGACATCACTTAATACATATCATTTTATAACCTTTTTAATATTCAGAGAGCATTTTTCTTTCCAGTCAAATGCTCTCTTACATGACTTTTAATGGCTGCACAGTGTTCCACCATCTGGGTGGATACATAATAATTTACTCAAGCAACCCCTTCTTGCAAATTTTCATTACAGCTGAAAAAGAAATGAATTCCCAACCGGACAGTTGGTTCTCAATTTTTCCTACTGCATTGCTTGGATGAACATCTTATAACTAATCTTTAATTATATTCTTAGGATACATTCCCAAATGTAGAATTACTAGATCAAAGGCCATGATACTTTTAGGATGTCCGGCACACATTACCCAACTGACATCAGCAAGACTACCCACTTGTATACCCGTGTGCAATGTATGAGAGTGTCATTTTAGTACTGCTTTGTCAATAACTGGGTCTTATTTTTTTCTCTTATAGTTTGCTACAGGAAAAAATGCTTCCAGCTATAGCTGCCTTTCTTTAATTAATAACAAAGCACACCTTTTCCCATGGTTTTATCTATCGGAATTTCTTTTATGAATTTTCTGCATGTCCTTTCACGCTGGCTCTTGCTCCTCAAGGGTGCTTAAAGACAAATTACATGGTGAGGAGAGGTGGAAGCAGGAGGATGAAGTCAAGGACACTTCAACATGGTCCCATATCTTTAAGGGAGGCAGAAAGACTGGAGAGCAATGGAGAATGAAGTAGACGGCTGGAAGCTTGTCCTTGATGGAGGGTGGCTTGTCCTCCCTCCTCCTGGGGGTGCTCCTGGCCTCTATGGGCCCCCTTCTGCAGGATGTCCAGACAGGGCCCTGTGCTCTCCAGGCCTGGTCCTTCACTGGTCTTCTGTCTGCCTCTGTCTTTCCAGGCTGTTCTTCCTCATTTCTGCTCCATGAGGGGTGAGGATGGCAAAGCCATGTACCCAAGGCTGGATGAAGACACTGTGGCCCGTGAAGCGAGGAGGGGAAGAAAGGACGGAAGCAATGTCCAGGGACAGAGCAACCTTTGTTGCAGCCTGTGAGTGGACTCAAGTCTACCCCCCTCCTCTATTGGTAGTCCACTCACATCCAGCTTAGGCTGCAGAAGGGTGGGTTCAATGAGCTACTCTCTCCTAAATCTGTTCCTCAAAAGTGAAGAACAGGACTCAGTTACCTGCACAACTCCTGCTCCCAAATACAACAGACAGCTTCCAGTAACCCCTGAACTTGATTACCTTCAGGCAGGGAGACTAGACCAAGGCTGAACCACACCAGAACATGAGCCCAAGGGTGAGATTAGATCAGGAGCTGGGGGATGGCAGCTTTATTCTGCCTGATGCCCCTGAAGTGGTCACATCTCATAACCCATCTCTTCTGGTTGCTGGAGAGGAGAATTTCCTGCCTACACAGGCCTGAGCTGAATCTCACACCCTATCCTGGAAAAGTGGGGGAAGTCAGCAGTGGCAGCTGAAACCCCACCAGGGCTGTGGTCCTGCTCTGGGAGGCAAGGGAAGCCTGAGCCACCTTTGCTTGGTGGGAAGTCAATGCCAAGACTGAGTTCCCAGCAGCTCCTGGTATTGGTCTAACCCTAGTCCCTCCCCTCAACTCCAGCCCCAGCTCCTTGGGTTCTGGTCAGGGGTGGGGAAAGGGCAATAGCTTATGTGAAAAGCTGTTCTGTTCCCACCCACAGCAGAGGACAGCCCAGGCTGAGTCCACAAAAGTGGGCTTCTGATTCCTTCATACACGCTCAATTGTGTGATTCCCCATTTCACAGGTGGAGAAACCCAGACAGGGGGCCTAAGAGCCCCATGTGTTCATATCCCTGAATTTAGAGTCTGGGCCAGACTAAGGAGATACAGGGAACAGGTAAGAGCAGGGAGATGACTACTCAGATGGGCAACTCAGTATGACCTTTTCCCTGAAGAAGAAACTTACTTTTGAACTTGGAAAGGCCAGGAGGAAGGAATGAGGGGCAAGGAAGGAAAGAGGATCAGGAAAGACATTTGCATAAAGGGGAAGGCAGGATTTTCTTTGCTCCACTTCTTCCCATTGTCAAAGACCAACTAAGCTTGGGTACTCAGAGCCCTCTATTTCTCAATTCAACCCGGGTCTCTGATCTGAAACTTTCTCTTGCTGGGTCAATCTAGGGCAAGGTTCTCCAACTGAACAGGGTTCCCTTCCCCAAAAGGTATCATCACTCTCGCTGTTCAGACCTTCCCAGCCCCAGCTCTGTCACCTTCCAGAGGAGGGGGAAAGCAGCTCCTTCTCCTCTTCTTCCTCTTCCTCCTCCTCGAAGCCAGGGGCAGAGGGCAACAGTTCTTCAACTGGCAGCTTTAGCTGGGTCAGGACATAAAGCTTGCCACTGAAGAACTACTGCGGCTCAGCCAGGTGAGGATGTGGGAGGCACAGGTTTCTAAAAGGGAAAGGAAAGAAAAATTGGAAAGACGTGAGCAAGGCCATGTCACAGGGACACTGTCCCACTGGCCATCAAAGTCCAGCTCTAGTGGACGTTCAACCTTCTAATGAAGGGCTTCTTGGCTCTGACCTGGGCCTCCAGCAAGGGACAAGAGGCAGCTCTGAACCTACTTCCTTGCTCCTCTTTCCAGAACTGAAGGCTGTAGAAACCTGATGTGCTCTCACCCCATGTTGCCTTGGCTACCCACAGGGTAGCCTCCAGCCTCCTCAGCACTGAGAGGGCAGGATCTGGGAGCCTGGACACTCTCCACCAGTTACCCAGGTATTAGGTGAGAAGGTGTACCTCAGGTCCAGAAATGGGAGGGATCAGGGCAACTGACTCAGTCTCAGGGAATTCAGCAGGAAGAAGAGTTTTTGGGGGCCTACATCTGGGGAAGAGTAAGGAAGGGAGGAGGTTTAGGGTTTCCAAAAAGGTCAGCAGAGGTTCCTGGGACTATGAGGAGAGGAAAGGGGAACAGAGGCTGGAGGAAAGGGAGGTAGGGCAGGGTGGTTGGGCAGCTTCCCCAGGACTCTTAAATGCCAGGCATTCCGCTTGCACATTCCGGGTACATCTGGTATGAATTCCAGGCTGTCTGCCGGCCCCTCCATGTCTGAACTTTGTTCCAAGTTCCAAGCCCCGCCCCCACAGTTTCAACGCATGAATCAGCAGGAAAAGCCGGGCCCTGCAGCATGGCCCAGGGAGGGGGCTGGGGGCGTGGCAGGCTTGAAGGCTGCGAGCTTGGGAGGGTGGGTCTGTGCTGACACTCTGTCGAAGGGCATGGTCCATGCCAGTGTAAGGGGCCAAGGCGGTCTTGCCTTTAGTTATCTATACTCAAGAGGGTAAAGAGAGATTAGGGTGGGAGGTTTTCACATTACAAAACCCTCTTGGGAGGCATGAACTTTGTGGCATCTTCCTTCTCCCAGGTGACCAGTTCAACTCCTTCCCACTCCTATCTGCCTGAGCAGGCTCTGTTCAGCCCACAGGACTCAGCTGCTGCTGAGAGTCTGTGCCAAGCAGGTGCCCTTGGCTGCAGGGAGGGGTGGGCCCAGGGCACTGACCCTCTGACCAGCTGCTCCATCAACCCTTTGGCACCCTGACAGCTCCTAGCTCAGTCTGACAGCCAGGATGACAGGCCAAATGAGTTGGAGGCTGGAACTAGGGCCGGAGGGAGGTGGGGGCAATAGCCTAGCCAGAGCCACGGGGAGGGGCCAAGAGTTGGCCGAGAGGTGGGGAGAGAGGGAGCCCAGTGATGACTAACCCAGGCGCCCCACCCAGCCAGCCGGCTTCCCAGGCGGTCAGGGCCAGGCCTGGGCTAGGGGCCCCACAACCGGACAGGCTGGGGGGAGGTGCAGAGGTGACCTTCTCTCGGCCCAAGACGGCCAGTTAGGCTGGGGAGGTGGGAAGGTTAGAGTTTCCAGGCTCTCCTTCTGCCTGCTCCCCCCACCAACCCGCGGTGAAACCCTAACCTTTGGGTTGCATAAGGCCCCCGCACCGCCGCCCCCTACTCCTCTCCCCTCCCCCATTACA
>SJXQ01007543.1:68140-106243 GCA_006408695.1 Aepyceros melampus
GGCCCCAGAGCGCCCCAACCCCCGCCGCCCCCTCACCCCTCCCCCGGAAGGGCAGGGTGTGGCCGTCAGGACCCTACTTTCCCCCATTACCCCGTTAGCACGGTTCCCTCCTGTGCTGCCGGGACCCCAGCTCACACCCACCTGGTGCTGGGTGGGGGGGTGCTGAGGATAGGGGAGCAAATCAGTGCGTCCGATCCCCACGGCCGGCGGCGCTGTCTCTTCCCAGCGCCCAGCACACACCGGCTCCAGTCTCCGATCAGCTGGCGGCGTCGTGACGCACAAACTGCGATTGCACCGCCCAGGGCCAATCACCGCCCACTGCTGGGCAGCGTGACTACACCCACTCGGGGGCGCCAGCGCTTCACCTTGGTCCCGCCTCCTTGGCCGTCTTAGCTCTGATTGGCAAGGAGGCCACCCCTTTGCCGAGTGGAGTAGAGCTAAGCCACGCCCACCAACTAGAGAGCTGGCCAATAGGTTAAAAGGTGTGGCTTAGCCCTGCGTCTAAGCTACTTGCTTAGAGGGGCGGTACGTCAAACCCGAGTCCTAAAGAGCAGAAGGAAGTCGAGGCGTGTGTGTTTGTGGTGCATACTGGTCAATGTAGTTCTCGATCTGACACCTCGTTCCCAGAATCCAGCGCGCTCTGTGAGTTGGCATTTTTAAACTCATCTCTGAATCCATCCCGGCGAACTCCTTAAAGGGCTACAGCCCCTCCTTCTCGGAGCTGTGAGTGGTTCTTTTAGACAGCCCCCAAACGGATTCACTGACCTCTTGCAGGAGCCGATGTTTCTCTCAGGAAGAGCAGGAGAGGCTGCAGGAGTGAGAACTGAAGGTGGAAATCAGCCCCAGGGCACACAGACTCTTCCTTTGAAATGAGGACTCCTGGAGCTTTTGGAGGAGTGAGGACTGCCTACCTCGGCTGGCCTCAGCTGTCTCTTGGAGAGGTCTAATCCACTCCTCCTCCTGGAGGGCCTTCCTAATCAGAGGAAACTTCTGGTAGAAGATGTCTTGCCCCAGTCACAGAGAGACAAAGGCTGTCAAGCAGCAGCTTCCCAACGAAAGATTTATAGCACAGTCTTCACCTGAGGGTAGAAGGAAGACTTGTGGTCAGAAACTAGGGGACGGGACGGGCCAACGTGCAACTGGCCAGCAACCCCATCCCCAGCACGATACCCCCATTCTGTCCCGCCCCCCAGAAGCTTTTCTCTGACTCAGGCCTACTTAGGGAAGAGATTTCAGAGGTGGAGACCAGTGAGGAGGCTGTTCCTTTCCCAGAGGCCAATCAGAGCATAGAGGGGCGGGGACATGGGCCAAAAAAAATTAATAATAATCAGAAAAGAACCCAATGACTTGGCAAAAGCTGCAGAACCGCTTCGTTAAAGGGGCAAGTGTGAGGTCCACCCTATCTCAGTCACTCCCATCTCTCCACCACCATCAAAAAGGGACGTGTGGAGAGGGATCCATGATGTTTCCATAAGCTCCCAATTGAGGGTGAAGGTAACGGCCTAGAGTGTGAGGTAGTTCCTTCTGCATGAAAGACGGGCTCCATCAAGGGATTGCTATGGCTCCTACGAGCTCCAAAACGCCGAACCTGTGTTCAGAACATTGTGCCTTTAAGGAAACTTCCTGCCTTCCACCCCGGTAACAGCTGATTGTTGGAAAGTGTGACCTCAGGGGACGAATCAGCTGTTACCACATCCTCCTCCAGTTCTGCCCTCCTCTATCCCCTTCTCCGCCCTCACCGCCCCCACCATGGGTGGTGAGGAAAGGAAGATGAAACCCCAAATATGGGGGACCTGCTTGTACGTTCTTTCCTCTCCTCTCTCACTCCAAGACTGCCTCCCTCCCCCACCCTCCTCTCTCCCCTCCCTCCCCCACGCTCCCCTTCTCCTTCCTCCCTTTTCTCTCCCTCCTCTCCCGCCCCCTGTCTGCTGGTTAGGTCTTCGGAGGCTCTGAGCACGGAACGAGAGGTATTTCCTGTCGGCAGAGTCAGCTCAGACTCGCCCTCCCCTGGTCTAGTTGGGAGGCCAGTATTGGGGAAGCCTAGAATGGAGGCTGCCTGGGTGTGTGGGTGCTCTAGGAGTGGGTACTGGGGAAGGTCCCGTGAGTGAATCTACAGACCAAACCTGGAGGAGAGAGGTGGCTGTGGAAAGGAGCCTCCCCGGCGTCAGAACTCTGCTTCCCAGGCCAGCTCCCCACTACTCCCTCTCAGGTTCCTCCCCAGACAGGGTCCTGCTAAGGAGATCCTCCTGGCTTTGCCCATTGCTCCATATACATTTTTTACACTGCTCCATTTTTTATATTTTCACCTCCTCGTCCCCCCGCCCCGCCAAAGGTGCTAATGTGGAACTTTCCAGGGGCCGCAGGTGGAGGAAGTCCTGTGCTGGAAGACCCAGGTAAATATTTTGCCCAGCCCTGAGCTGGGAGTCGGGGTCACTCCAGGACAAGCTTAGTGTGACGTCCCAGGACTGACTTGGCAAGGTTGGGAGAAACTGAGCAGAGTCTTGGCCAAGCTTGGAAGAAAGAGAAATCTCATCAGCTGCCCCCGTTTACCATTATGCTTAGGACAGAAGTCCTGTTCCCTTCTTCTCACCCAAGACCCTTGGGGTAGGCCTTTTCCTGTTTTGTTCTAACTTATCATATCCCCATCCTGCCACTGCGTAGGGCAAAAGCAACAGGCTTTGAGTCCAGGGTTTTTGATCACAGCACTATTGACATTTTGGGCAGGATAATTTCTTTTGGGAGCTGTCCTGTACACAGTAGCTTGTTTACTGGCATCCTCAGCTCACTAGATGCCTTTAGCACACCCCCCCCCCCAACTTATGACAATCAAAATCATCGTCTCCAGACATGACCAGATGTCCCCTGGGGCCAAAATCACCCTCCATTTAGAACCACTGAGTTAGGCAAACTTGGATTCAAATTCCAACTCTTACCACCTGTAAGCTTGATGAAGATACTTTACATCTCTGAGCTGCAATTTCCTCATCTACAAAATTGAATGAATAATAAAATCATGGCTTATTGTAGGGTTTTAAAAAAGAATATGTTTGAAAACACCTAGCACAATACCTGACTCAGAGTTGGTGCACTAAACATCAGCTTCCTTCACTTTTCTCCTTGCCACATTGGCAAGAGCTAAGCTCCATCAGCACAGGCTGACTGTTGGGAGCTCTGCAGGCTTCCTCCCTGACCATCCAAGCCATGACCTCCGAGAAACTCAATATGGGGTTTGGTGAAGGAGAGTCGCTGACTTGGTGCAAGATCCCCCAAAGCCAAAGGGTGCTTGGGCTGAGATTCAGGGAGCATTTGGAAACAGAGTTATTACAGGACACTGTACTCCAAAATGTGGCCTGCAGATTGTCTGCATCAGAAATACTTAGTGCTTGTTAAAAATTCAGATTCCAGAGGTCTCAATCAGAAGTACATCATAACGTTTGAAAAACCACGGTCTTAGGGTTTGAATTGGGGAAGGTGTCATTACTCCAGAATTTTAGAACACCAGTGCCCAGTATTGCAAAGACATCTCAATATAAGGGATAGAAAGAACTCAAGAAATAAGGTTAGTTACATTCAAGGTCATTGGTGCATTACAAGCTAAAACCACTAGAGGGCAGGGCACACAAAAACTTGCAGAAAGAAAAAGGACTGCCTCCTTAGTCTGCATAAACTGAAACCAGAGCAAAGAAGACTGCAAAATTTTGTTGGTACTAAGAAGCAGGCTCAGGTGTATCAGTGGTAAAGAACCCGCCTGACAATGCAGGAGTCATAAGAGACGTGGGTTCGATCCCTGGGTTAGGAAGATCCCCTGGAAAAGGGAGTGGCTACCCACTCCAGTATTTTTGCCTGCAGAATCGCGTGGACAGAGGAGCCTGGAGGGCTACAGTCCAGGGGTCACCAAGAGCTGGACACAACTGAAGCAACTTAGCATGCAGCACAGAAGAAGCAGGCACTACCTCCAGACCCTCCTCTGGTCTTAGGTACTTAGACCAATGTTAGGGATACAAGATTGTTAAGAACACATAATTTCCCAGGTGAAAAAAAACAATACGGCACGATGGTTACCAAAGGGAAAGCAGTGGGGGAGGGACAAATTAGGAGCTTGGGATTAACACACACACACTACTATATATAAAACAGATAACCAACAGAGACCTACCATGCAGCACATGGAACTCTACTCAGTATTCTGTAATAACTTATATGAAAAGTATCTGAAAAAGAATAAATATAACTGAATCACTTTGCTGTACACTTGAAACTAACACAACACTGCAAGTCAACTATACTCCAATAAAATTAAAAAACAAAACAAAACAAGGGATTTCTCTGGAGATCTAGTGGTTAACACTCTGCTTTTACTGCAGGGAGCACAGGTTCCAACCCTGGTTGAGGAACTGAGATCCCACATGCCATGGCCAAATTTTTTAATTAAAAACAAAATAGTACTTGGCCAAGGAGTACAAACAACATTGGTTTTAGAATAAGCCAAGCCTAGATTTGAATCCTGGTTCTACCACTTCCTAGCTATGGGACCTTAAGCAAATTACTTAGTCAGCTTCCTCATCCTAAAACGGATCTAAAACTATCCTCTTAAAAAAGGTTGTGGTGAGAATTCAAAGTATGCAAACTGCTTAGCAAGATGCCTGGCTCCTGATCAGTGCTCTGTAAGTGGTGGCTGTTAAGTTATTATTGCTCAAGGTCATGTGACCAAACACATCAGCGGTTCTAGCTGCCTTTTTCAAGAGGGATACAGATGAAATCAAATTATGGCTGAGCCATTCCTGTTCCTCTCTAATTAGGACTTTATTTTTTTCTTAAGTGCCTTTATGGAGCTCCCACACCTCCACATCAGACTCCTACATGAGGCAAAGTCTCCTTCTAGGAGTGGGACTGAAAAAATAGATACTGGGTCTCGCTGAGGACAATGGCCTGTCAATCCCACAAATGAGTCAGAACCGAGACCTCTTGAAGGAGTCCTGTAGTTCTGGCACCAGCTCGCTGGTTTTTGCTCCCTTGTCTTGCTGCACCTTCCCCCCAGCCACCGTGGCATCTGCAAGGCTCTGACAACAGCAGGCAGGCTCTGTCATACAGCAGAGGCATATCTTCAACAGGAAGTCCTGGGGGAACATTTCCATCCTGGCTTTTCAGCCTGGTCAACTTCTCTTCCCAAGATTGCCCAGAATTTTTATTTTATTATTTAAAAAAAAAAAAAAGGCCTTAAAGGAGCTGTCAGCGGGAAGGACTCCAGAGCAGATCTGTGCCCCAGTTTGGTGAGTTTCCATGCTGCCACTTAGACAAGCGTCTTCAGAGGTTTTTGGTTTTTTACCTGTAAAATATGAACAGTAATAACCGCCCTTCCTAAATCACTGAGTGTTGCCAGGGCCAAATGGAATGTTACTGCTGAAACTTTGGAAAATTAAAAGCTCTTTCTTTTGGAAGGCAGCATGGAAGCGGTAAAGGGACTTCATGTGAAAAGTCCCAGCTCTGCTTCAGGTTTCTTATCGGTAAAACCAGAGCGAGGTGGTTGTGGCAGCAGCGGCGGCGGCGGCGGGGGTGATCACCTGAGGCTGCCCTCTCTAAGGGAAACCCTCCATAGGTCCTCGTCCCAGCGCTTGAAAAAGTAAGTAAGGAGGGAAAGGGAAGTCTCGTGGGCCGCTCATAGCCCCCACCCCTGCCCGATTCAGCCCGGGAGGAAGCGAAGCCGCCACCAGGCCTAGCAGGGTGCGAGGAAGGAGCGGCTGGCGGGCGGTGGCGCGGCCTAGAGGAGGCGGGGTTCCCGGGTTCAGTCGAGCCACGTGCGGTTGTTTCCGTACCGGGCGATCACGTGAGCAGCGTCAGCTGACCCGTCACGGTGGAGCCTGGCGCTGGCGCCCCTCAGCCCCCGCCCGGCCGCGTCCGGAGCGCAGGACCCTGCGGAGGGGTAAGAGCGCCCCGCGGCCCGCCTCTGCTCCCGGCCCATCCCCGCCGCCTCCGCCCCAGCCCCCGTCGCTCGCTCACCCCTACCCACCTGGCATCCCGGAAGCCGAGGCTAGGAGGGCTGTGGCAGGACTCAGCCCCGCGCTGCCCCCAGGCGGCCAAGAGGGGATGGCCCCGGGGAGCAGGGGGCGGGAAGTCGCGCTTACCGCGAAGGCGGAGGGCTGGTCACCGCCCCCGAGCCCCGACATGGAGGAGCTGCTCCGGAGCGTGGAGAGGGACCTGAGCATCGATGCCCGGCAGCTGGCTCCGGCCCCGGGGGGCGCGCACGTGGTGGCTCTAGTGCCCGCGCGCTGGCTGGCCAGCCTCCGCGAGCGCAGGCTGCCCCCGGGACCCTGTCCGCGCGCCGAAGGCCTGAGCGAAGCGGAAGTCAGGACTCTCTTGCAACGCTCCGTGCAGAGGCTGCCTGCCGGCTGGACTCGAGTGGAGGTGCACGGGCTGCGGAAACGAAGGCTCTCCTACCCGCTGGGCGGCCTGCCTTTTGAGGAGGGGTCCGGCACCCCGGAGACCCTCACTCGCTTCATGCAGGATGTGGCTGCCCAGAATTATCGCAACCTGTGGCGCCACGCGTATCACACTTACGGGCAGCCCTACAGTCATAGCCCTGCCCCCGCAGCTGTCCCTGCCCTGGATTCAGTGCGACAGGCTCTGCAGAGGGTCTATGGTTGCCCTTTCATGCCACTGGGCGAAGCTGCGCAGTGCCCCTCACATGCCCGAGAAGGCCCCTGTGCCCCTCGGGGCTGCCCTGCCTCTCCCAGTCTTCTGAGAGCCGAGGCTCTGTTGGAGTCCCCGGAGATGCTCTACGTGGTGCACCCGTATGTGCAGTTCTCCCTGCACGATGTGGTCACTTTCAGCCCCGCCAAGCTGACCAACAGCCAAGCCAAGGTGCTCTTCATTCTCTTCCGTGTGCTGAGGGCCATGGATGCCTGTCACCAGCAGGGACTGGCCTGCGGGGCCCTGTCTTTGCACCACATTGCCGTGATGAGAAACTTTGCAGTGAGCTCCGCCTGGACCTGAGTGCTTATGAGAGGCCCGAGGAGGCGGGGGATGAGGAGACCCAGAAAGCAAGAAATGGGGCAGGTGTCGAGCCTGGCGAGGAGGGACAACGGGGACCTGGGTGTCCCACCTGCCAGGAGGAGCTCAGGGGCCTTGTCCTAGACTGGGTCCACGGCCGCATCAGCAACTTTCACTACCTCATGCAACTGAATCGGTTGGCGGGTCGGCGGCAGGGGGACCCCAACTACCACCCAGTGCTGCCCTGGGTGGTTGACTTCACCGCGCCCCGTGGGCGCTTCCGAGACCTGCGTAAGTCCAAGTTCCGCCTCAACAAGGGGGATAAGCAGCTGGACTTCACCTATGAGATGACCCGGCAGGCGTTTGTGGCAGGGGGTGCAGGCGGTGGGGAGCCACCTCACGTCCCTCACCACATCTCCGACGTGCTTTCTGACATCACCTACTATGTGTACAAGGCCCGGCGCACACCCCGGTCGGTGCTCTGTGGACACGTGCGGGCGCAGTGGGAGCCCCACGAGTACCCGGCCAGCATGGAGCGGATGCAGAGCTGGACTCCAGATGAGTGCATTCCCGAGTTCTACACTGACCCCTCCATTTTCTGCTCCATCCACCCCGACATGCCTGACCTGGATGTGCCGGCCTGGTGCCGCTCCAACCAGGAGTTCGTGGCTGCCCACCGGGCACTGCTGGAGAGCCGAGAGGTGTCTCAGGACCTACACCACTGGATTGACCTCACCTTTGGCTACAAACTACAGGGCAAGGAGGCTGTGAAGGAGAAGAACGTGTGTCTGCACCTGGTGGACGCCCACACACACCTGACCAGCTATGGCGTGGTGCAGCTCTTTGATCAGCCACATCCCCAGCGCCTGGCAGGGGCCCCTGCCCTCGCCCCTGAACCTCCCCTCGTCCCCAGGCTGTGGTTCCAGACCATCCAGGAGAGCACAGGCCGGGAGGACTTCCCCACACAGCTTACGAATGGGATGGGCAGACGGTTTTGGAGGCCACTCCCAGTGAGGCTGGCTGGGCCAGGGACAGGCCTGGGGTAGGGGAAGATGACTTGGAGCAGGCCACAGAAGCTCTGGATTCCATCTCTCTCGCTGGGAAGACAAGTGACCAGCTGGGACCGTCTCCCTCCTCCAATCAAGTCCCGCCAGGCCTCTTGCCTTTCTCAGGGGCCTCTCGACCGGGCCGTCGGAACAGAGCTGCTGGGGCAGACCCCGGGGAAGGCGAGGAGGGCAAGATTCTTCTTCCGGAGGGCTTCAGTCCTCTGCAGGCTCTGGAGGAGCTGGAGAAACTGGGCAACTTCTTGACCAAAGGCCTAGGGGGCCGCTTGGAGGTGCCTGAGCAACCCTGGGTTCAGCCCCCCGTGCAGCTGCGGGACCTCTTTCATCGGGATATGCAGGCGCTGGGGGTCCTGTTGGCTGAGATGGTGTTCGCCACCAGGGTCCGGACACTGCAGCCTGACGCACCTTTGTGGGTACGCTTCAAGGCTGTGCAGGGGCTCTGTGCACGCCACCCCAAGGAGGTCCCGGTGTCTCTGCAGCCCGTGCTGGACACACTCCTGCAGCTGAGTGGCCCTCAAGGCCCCGTGGTTGCAGGGAGGGGCAAGCTGGACCCACTGTTTACATACAGGCCCGTCTCCCAGGGATTGCCCCCACCCTGTCCCGCCCAGCTCCTCAGCCCCTTCAGCTCTGTGGTCCCCTTCCCTTCATACTTCCCCGCGCTGCACAAATTCATCCTCCTGTACCAGGTGAGGCGCGTGGAGGACGAGGCCCAGGGGCGGGAGCTGGTCTTTGCCCTGTGGCAGCAGCTGGGTGCCGTTCTGAGTGACATCACCCCCGAGGGCTTGGAGATCTTGCTGCCTTTTGTGCTGTCACTCATGTCTGAGGAGCACACGGCCGTGTATGCAGCCTGGTACCTATTTGAACCTGTAGCCAAGGCCCTGGGCCCCAAGAATGCCAATAAATACCTTCTGAAGCCTCTCATTGGGGCCTACGAGAGCCCCTGCCACTCCACGGCCGCTTTTACCTGTACACTGACTGCTTTGTGGCCCAGCTGATGGTGCGGCTGGGCCTGCAGGCCTTTCTTGTCCACCTCCTGCCCCACGTCTTGCAGGTGTTGGCTGGCGTGGAGGCCTCCCAGGAGGAAAACAAGGGCCTGGTGGGGGCCGCCGAGGATGAGGAAAGTGGGCTCCCAGGGGCCGGGCCCGCGTCCTGTGCCTTTGAGGAGGAGATCCACATGGACGGGGAGCCTGCCGCATCCTCGGGCCTGGGGCTCCCGGACTACACGTCTGGCGTCAGCTTCCACGACCAGGCTGACCTCCCTGAGACGGAGGACTTTCAGGCTGGGCTCTACGTGGCCGAGTCCCCTCAGCCCCAGGAGGCTGAGGCTGTGAGCCTGGGCCGGCTGAGCGACAAGAGCAGCACCAGCGAGGCCTCCCTGGGTGAGGAGCGGGTGGCCGACGAGGGGGGCGTCCCGGTGGACAAGAGCAGCCTCAGGTCAGGCGACAGCAGCCAGGACTTGAAGCAAAGCGAGGGCTCCGAGGAGGATGAGGAGGAGGAGGAAGGCTGTGTGGTGTTGGAGGTGGGGGAGGGGGAAGGTGAACAAGAAGAGGTCCCTGAGACGTCCGAGCTCACGCTCTCCGACACTGTGCTGTCCATGGATACGGTTGTGGCTGGCGACGGCGGGGCCAGCGGGGAGGAGGAAGAGGAGCCGCTGACCGAGCAGTCAGAGGGTAAAGAACAGAAGATCCTTCTTGGTGAGTTCTTGGGCCTGGAGGTGTTGGTCTGATGGTTGTCATCTGCCGAGCTCTGCACCGAGCGGTGGATGGAGCCGATCCACACACAGCAGAGACGCAGGCCTGCCCTCCTAGAGCTCATGTCTAGCAGAGGAGATGTCATGCTGTAGGCAGGAGTTCTGTTAGTGCTGCAAAAAACATGGCTGGGTACTACAAGGGAACATAAAGTGGGGCTTAGATCTCGTTTTCAGGGGTCAGAGAAGACTTCCTAGAAAGTAGTGCTGGTGGAAGTTCATGAGGAGGAGGAAGCGGGGCAAACGTGGCAGGGTCTGTGGTGGGAAGAGCATTCCAGGCAGAGGGAACAGCATGTGCAAGGCTCTGAGGCTGTCATGGTTCCATTCAGGAATCTGAAAGGCCAGTGCAGTTAAACAGAGAGTGAAGAGAAATGGAGAGGGTGGAGGGCACCTCCTCATTTAGGAATTGGGGAAGAATCACCATAAGAGTAACCTTCCTGCAGTTTGAGCCCAAGTAGGGCTTCCCTTGTGGCTCAGCTGGTGAAGAATCTGTCTGCAATGCGGGAGACCTGGGTTCGATCCCTGGGTTGTGAAGATCCCCTGGAGAAGGAAAAGGCTACCCATTCCAGTATTTTGGCTTGGAGAATTCAATGGACTGTATGGTCCATGGGGTCCCAAAGAGTCAGACATGACTGAGCGACTTTCACTTCACAGAGGTGCTTGGAGCTGCCCCAAAGCCAGACTCCACAGGCCGCTCTGCTAAAGGAAGAGTGGGGCCTTGGGGCCACCACACTCAGGCTGGGCTCCTGGGTGGAGTTGGGACCAATGTCACTAGGTGGGGCCCATGGGGTGGGGTGGGGGAGCCAGGAGCCCCCGTTATCTGATGCACTCAGGGACTACTCCCGCCCTGCAGATACGGCCTGCAAGATGGTCCGCTGGCTGTCCGCCAGGCTCGGCCCCACTGTGGCCTCTCGCCACGTGGCCCGGAACCTGCTCCGCCTGCTGACATCGTGTTATGTTGGTAAGATTGGGCATGGGGCTTCTTTCAGCTCTTTGTCCCTCTGGCCCCTGTACCGGATCCTCCCCGTTTTCATCTCAGACCTCCTCCTGGGTCCCAGTCTTCTGTGAGTGCCTTCCTTGCTTGGGTTGGGCGCAGGGAGACGCCAGGCTGGAGTGAGCAGGAGCGGCCATTACAGTCCCCGAAGGGCTCCTCCCTCATTCTCCGCGGGCTACTCAGGAATGCCGGCCCTTCCTTGGCAGGGCCCACCCGGCAGCAGTTCACTGGGGGCAGTGGCGAGAGCCCCCGCTGAGCGTGGGCAATATCTATCAGAAGAGACCGATCCTGGGCGATATAGTGTCGGCGCCTGTGCTCAGCTGCCTCCTGCATATCGCCCACCTCTATGGGGAGCCCGTCCTCACCTACCAGTACCTGCCCTACATCAGCTACCTGGTCAGTCGGGGTCTGGGGGTGCTGAGGAGCCTGAGGGCTGACCCAGGACCTCTGGGGGTTCCAGGGGGTCTGTGGGGCCACCTGGCCCTCATCCGCTCTGTGGCCGTAGGTGGCCCCAGGTAGCACCTCAGGCCCTAGTCGACTGAATAGCCGCAAGGAGGCGGGGCTGCTGGCTGCCGTGACACTGACCCAGAAGATCATCGTGTACCTCTCGGACACCACCCTCATGGACATCCTGCCCCGTATCAGCCACGAGGTCTTACTGCCCGTGCTCAGCTTCCTCACATCTCTCGTCACGGGGTAAGTCTCTGCCCATACCCACCACCAGGGAGCAGCCCAGCAGAGGGAGCACCCCCATGATGGGGGTAGGGTGTCAGACATCCTGGTTCTCATCCT
Organism: Aepyceros melampus; assembly: GCA_006408695.1. Lineage (NCBI taxonomy): Eukaryota > Metazoa > Chordata > Mammalia > Artiodactyla > Bovidae > Aepyceros > Aepyceros melampus. Next base: position 79,725 of record SJXQ01007543.1, read on the forward strand.
GGCTGGGTGACCCTGAGCAAGCCACACTCTTCTGTGCCTCCATTTCCTCATCTGGTTTGGATGAGGTGGTCTTACATCCCCTTTCATTTACAGCTTGTAATAGATTCCGGACAAGCCCTCTAGACTGGGGAATCACTGAAGCTTATAAGCTCTATTTGCAGATTCCCAAGTGGAGCCCAGGCCCGCACTGTCCTGTGTATGAAGACCATCAGCCTCATCGCCCTCATCTGCCTGCGTATCGGACAGGAGATGGTCCAGCAGCACCTGAGTGAGCCCGTGGCCACCTTCTTTCATGTCTTTTCTCAGCTGCATGAACTTCGGCACCAGGTGGGCAGATGTACTTGGAAGCTGCAGGCTGGCCGATGGCCGTGGCCTCTGCTAACTCCCTGGGGCTTCTTGCCCACAGGGTCTGAAGCTGGAGTCTGTGGGCCGCAGTGAGGGCCAGCTGCCAGAGGTGGCCTTCTCTGATGGGCAGCTGCGCCGGTGGAGCCCGCCCTGCTGGACGAGCTGCAGAAGGTGTTCACCTTGGAGATGGCATACACAATCTACGTGCCCTTCTCCTGCCTGTTGGGTACTGCCGCATCCTGTCCCCTCCCAGCCTCTGCAGCTACCATTCTTCCCCTGAGAGGGCCCCACCTCCCGTCCCTGGAATCAGTGGTGGTTGTTAAATGCAGTTTTCTGGGTCAGAGCAAAGGGGTTTGGCCTTAGACCTCTGAGTCCCAGTGACATATAAACAGAGACTGAATTTTGGCCAGTTGGGGGTGGGGGGGCACAGGAGTGGCCTAGCCTGTCCCTGGGGCAGGGAGGGGAGTCAGGCTGCCGGACTGATGTATTAGGAGCCGCCCAAGAGGAATGAGCGGCCCACCATTCACATAACTTCCTGTGCAGGCCTGGCCCTGTGCCGAGCGTCTACATGTGTCATCTTCCCGAATAGTACGAACAGCCCGGTTAGATGTGTTGTCGTCCCTGCGCTGACATCTGAGCCATGGGAGGCAGAGCATCACCTGTCTTGGTCCCCGTTCTGTTTCTGTGCCCGGCGTGGCACCCAGAACATAGAAAAGATGCTCACATGTCCATACTGAAGGCGTGAATCCAGGTTTTCTTGGGAGGAAGCCGGCTCAGAGACAAAGAGTTGCTTGCTGAGAGTTACACAGCCAGTATCTTCCCTGTTTGCTGTGGTTCCCAAGCCCCTTGGGTGGGTGGCGGCAGTTGCTGGCCATCTCCCTTCATATCAGGACCTCTCCCGCTCCCATCCAGGTGACATCATCCGGAAAATCGTCCCCAACCACGAGCTGGTGGGGGAGCTGGCGGGGCTGTACCTGGAGAGCATCAGCCCAAGCAGCCGCAGCCCTTCCAGCGTGGAGCCCACTGCACCCAGCACCGGCCCAGAGTGGGACTCCCAGGGTGGGGGCTGCCCCCAGGATGACGGCCACTCGGGGACCTTTGGGAGCGTCCTCGTCGGGAACCGCATCCAGATCCCCGATGACTCCCAGCCTGACAGCCCGGCCCACTGGGCCCCATCTCTGGGGTGGGTGGCGGGGGGCCCGGCAGCCAGAGTGAGGACAACGCGCTGAAGCGGGAGCTGCCGCGGAGCGCGCATGGGCTGAGCGGGAACTGGCTGGCCTATTGGCAGTATGAGATCGGCGTGAGCCAGCAGGACGCCCACTTCCACTTCCACCAGATCCGCCTGCAGAGCTTCCCAGGCCACTCGGGGGCCGTCAAGTGCATGGTGCCCCTGAGCGGCGAGGACTTCTTCCTGAGCGGCAGCAAGGACCGCACCGTGCGCCTCTGGCCGCTCTATAACTCCGGGGATGGCACCAGCGAGACGGCCCCACGCCTTGTCTACGCCCAGCACCGCAAGAGCGTCTTCTTTGTGGGCCAGCTTGAGGCTCCGCAGTGCGTAGTGAGCTGTGATGGGGCTGTGCACGTCTGGGACCCCTTCACAGGTGAGCGGGCCCAGGTGAGGCCTGTTCTGTAGCTGCTGTCCTGTCCTCCACTAAGGGTAGTGGGTTGGGGTATAACGGTGTGTGGTTGGGGGTGATACAGTGAGTCCACAGAATGGAGCATTTAGGACTTGGAATCCTCAGACCTGAGTTTGAGGGCCTGCCAGCTTCCTTGCTGAGTGACCTTGAGCAAGTCCCTCTGCTGCTAGAAGCATCGGTGTGTGTGTGTTTTAATCTTTTGGCCGTGCTGCCGGCATGTGGCATCCTAGTTTCCCGGCCAGGGATTGAATCCATGCCCCCTGCATTAGCAGCGCAGAATCCCCAGCTACTGGACCACCAGGGAAGTCCCTGGAAACATCAGTTTTTCCATCTGCAAAATGGGAATCAGAACAAATGCTTAAGTAGATAATGCGTAGAGGTTTGGCTTAACATGTAGCATGTAGTATCCTGGTTGGTAAACAGTTGCTTGCTTATTTTGTGTCATCATTGTAGAGAGAAATAAGGTTAAAAAGCAAAGATTGGGGGAATGGAGTAGTATCAAGGCAGACAGTGGAAGGTGTAGCTTTCAGCCACAATATGCATGTGAGAGAAGCCTGGCATGGCCGTGGAGATGTTAATAGAAAGGTGGGAGGATCAAAAAACATCTTTATTATTCACTGAGATCTGGTATGTGGGAGGCAAGTATGGGCTGGGTAGGGGGGATAGGGGAGAAGGAAATGGCAACCCACTCCAGTATTCTTGCCTAGAGAATCCTGTGGACACCCGAGCCTGGTGGGCTGCTGTCTATGGGGTCGCACAGAGTTGGACACGACTGAAGCGACTTAGCAGCAGCAGGAGGGATAGGAGGAGTTGGGACTGTTCCATCAGTGACTGGAACCCCAGACCCACCATGTCTTTCCTTCACAGGGAAGACTCTTCGCACGGTGGAGCCGTCGGACAGCCGGGTGCCCCTGACCGCTGTGGCTGTCATGCCCGCCCCCCACACTAGCATCACCATGGCCAGCTCTGACTCGACCCTGCGCTTTGTGGACTGCAGGAAGCCGGGCCTGCAGGTCAGGGGCGTCCCTTTTTCCAGCCCAGGCCTGGGTGCCTGGCAGGGAGGAGAGAAACCCCTCCCCCCACTCCTGATCCCGGAAGAGAGGAGCCCAGGGTGGAGTTTCTCATTGGAGACAGATCACCTGCAGTGGCAAACCCTCCGGGGTGGGGGTGGGACTCTGGCCTGGGATCCTGGAGTCCTCCCCTTGATGGGTAATGAGGCTCTGGGGGTTGGAGGCTGAGCTGCACCTTAGGGGGGAAACGTGGGTTGGACTGAGTGGTGGAGCCCCAGCTTGTCCTCCTCTGCCGGCAGCATGAGTTCCGCCTGAGCAGCGGGCTGAACCCCGGGCTCGTCCGCTCCCTAGCTGTCAGCCCCAGTGGCCGGAGTGTTGTGGCCGGCTTCTCCTCGGGCTTCATGGTGCTGCTGGACACCCGTACAGGCCTGGTTCTGCGTGGCTGGCCTGCCCACGAAGGGGACATCCTGCAGATCAAGGTGACAGGCCAGGTCCCCTCCCCTCCTGCCTGACTGCTCCAGCCCTCACCTCTGCTTAGGACCCACCCAGGACGGCCCCCCTGCTGATGTCCTTCATACCTGCTGGAGGATTGACAGGCAGGGCGGGTCAGGAGCCAGACTGCACCTCAGGGATTTGGGCAGGAGGTGGGCCCCGGGGGCGGGAACCAGGGGGCTGAGCTGACCCTGAGCTTCCTGGAGATGTTCTAATGAGTAACCCTTGTCCATATTTGTCTTACTTGGGGGATCAGGGGTCAGGCCCTGTCCGTGACCCAGTCAGGTTAAATAAAGCTCAGCTGGGAGGCTATTTACTGCCCCCAGACCACTGAGCAGAGTCCATGCCCCTTGCTGGGCTGCCCTGGTGGGGGAAGGGGCGGGTCAGGCCTGGGAATCCTGCTCCCACCTCAACCCTGCCCCATTTTTTCAATCACAGGCCTCAGGGAGGTCCAGGCAGGGAGGAACAGGGCTGTTTGTGGGAGGGATTTTCCAGGCAGCTGGGAGTCCCTCCCCGACCTAAGTGGCAGCCGGGGGACATGCACTGCCACTGCTGGGGGCAGGGCACCTCTGGCTGCCTCCAGGGCCCGCTGGGTTCTGTCGTCCTCAGTCGCTCAGTCGTGTCCAGCTATTTGTGACCCCATGGGCTATAGTGCGCCAGGCTTCCCTGTCCTTCACTATCTCCTGGAGCTTGCTCAAACTCATGTCCATTGAGTCGGTGATGCCATCCAACCATCTCATCCTCTGCTGCCCCCTTCTCCTCCTGCCCTGTCTTTCCCAGCATCACGGTCTTTTCCAATGAGTTGGCTCTTCACTTCAGGTGGCCAAAGTATTAGAGCTTCAGCTTCAGCATCAGTCCTTCCAATCAGTATTCAGGGTTGATTTCCTTTAGGATTGACTGGTTTGATCTGGGTTCTGGCTGCCTCTAAATTCTGAGAAAGCACCAGGAGGTCTTTGGGGTCAGCCTGCATGTTAGTCCTGGCTCTGCCACTTACTGGCTCTGTGACCTTGTATGATGACTTAACTTTCCTGAGCCTTAGTTTTTAAAATGGAAACAACAGCACCTATCTCATAGAGTTGTTATAAGGTTAATCATGGAAAGATGTTTAATGTGCCTGATACAACACCAGATGTAGTAAGCACCCAAGTTACAATGATTACTGAGTCGATGATACTTTAATATACTCATATGAGCGGATGCTAATATAATGTGGGAGGGTGGCAGCCTGTCCCTGACTCAGGACGACATGTCTTCCTGGGAGGAGATGTAGGAGAGAACAGGAAGACTCTGGCCCCTACTGAGGCTCTCCCTTCTCCCTGGCAGGCAGTGGAGGGCAGCATCTTGGTCAGTTCCTCCTCTGACCACTCCTTGACCGTCTGGAAGGAGCTGGAGCCGAAGCCCACGCATCACTACAAGTCCGCCTCTGACCCCATCCACACCTTCGACTTGTATGGCAGCGAGGTGGTGACTGGCACTGTGGCCAACAAGATCGGCGTCTGCTCCCTGCTCGAGCCACCTTCCCAGGCCACCACCAAGCTCAGCTCTGAGAACTTCCGCGGCACGCTCACCAGCCTGGCCTTGCTGCCCACCAAACGCCACCTCCTGCTGGGCTCTGACAACGGGGTGGTCCGCCTCTTGGCGTAGGCTGAGGCGAGATCTGGTCAGGCAGAGACGGGCACACATCCTCCAGGAAGCCATCCCTCATCTGTGTTTCCCCAGTAGCTCCTTCCTGGCCAGCTTCAGGCCCCATGACCTGGGTGCCCACGTGGCCTGCCAGCTAGGGTGGTGTGGGAGTTTGGGCTCCTGAACCCCCAGAGCCGCTGAGGCCCCCAGAGGGGATCTCATTCATCACTTGGGGCAATGCTGCTCAGAGCCGGCTGGAAGCAGATGGGGAGAGCCTGGCAGGGGGAGCCGGCAGGAAGCAGATGGGGAGAGCCTGGCAGGGGCTGCCCTGGTGGCCCAGTGATTAAGACTGTGCTTCCACTGCGTGGGTTCGATGCCTGGTTGGGGAACTAAGATCTCACATATCGAATGGTGCGGCCAAGAAATAAAAATTAAAAAAAAAAGGGAGAGCCTGGGAAAGCATCGCTGCCCTCCCTTCTCCCAGCTCCGCCCTCTGCATCCTCATGGGGACAGGATGGTCTGGGGAAGGGGGAAGGAGACCCCCTGCTCAGCTGTCTCTGCCACAGCCCCCCTCCAGCTGGCTCTCTCTGACCGTGTCCTCCAAGGATAGGGAAGCTGCCCCACTCCAGGACACTGACGGTGCTTGGACTCCAGCCTCGAAGGGTTGACCACGGTCCAGGAGTTAAGAGCCTTAGGCTGGGCTCTTAAGTGTCCACCCAGCCAGGCCCTGGCCAGTGTGGGACCAGTAGGGGAAGAAAGAGGGCAGGACCAAAGGAGGACAGATGGAGGGGCCAGGTGGTGCCTGCCTGGAGTGACCCCACGCCTTGCCTGCCCACCCCTCACCATAGTGTTTGTGCCTTGAGCTGATGAGGCAGCTTCTGGGTTCAGAAGCCTTGGGGGAGGGGGTCCAAGACCCTGAAAGAAGGAGCGAGAAGAATCATCTCTGCATCTCAGGTCTCCCTCCCCCGGGGGCACAGGAAGACCAAGGTGTCACAGGTCCTCACATTCTGGAGCAGAGATAAGATCTGAGGCTGGACCCCTGCTGCCTTCTCACTATTTGCAATAGATGTAAATACGATCAATAAATCCTGTGGAAGAGACATGGATCCAAGTGAGGCTTTTCTTGATGGTGGTGTTAGGGGAGGAAAGGTTGGGACCCTGCAGCTTCCGGGACAGAGAGGAGGAGGGGAGGCATCCTGACCATGGTTCTTCAGGTGGTTACAGGGTCCACGGCTTCTGGTTCATGCAGCCCAGAACCCTCACCTCCAGGAGGGGAAGGAAACATTGCTTCCGAGGAGGTGGGATGCTGGGAGAGGCTGCGTCCCTAGCTGGCATCTTTTCTCTCCCCTCCCTCTGCTTTCTGGACCCAGGCTGGAGGCAGCCAACCAGGAGCCGGGACATGGGAGGAACAGGGATTTGTATCCTGCATCCTGATCCAGGTTTCCTCCCTTGTCTTTTGCAGCTTCCCCTTCCCTCTTAAGAAGGGGAGGCAGTTCTGACAGAGCAAGGACAGTGGCAGCGGGGAACCTGAATGTGACTCAGCCCAGCTCTGCGTCCTTGGCCAGGTCACACAGCTTCTCTGAGCCCGGCTAAAGTGGGGATAACCCCCTACTTCACGGGGTCACTGAAAGTCCCCTGTCTTTCTTGGATCTAACCCCCCGATTGAAGACAGCCTCTTTGATTGTCTCCTGAATCTCCTTTCTCCAGGCTCAGGTGGGACCCACCTCTCCTGGGGTTCCAGGTGGCTGTCCTAGTATTAGATACCATGGTGGGAAAGGGGCTCTTGGTCCCAGTATCAATGTTTAACCGGATGTGCAGGTCAATATTTACCAGAAGAGAAGGCAACTGGAACAGTGGTTGGCTGAGAGCAAAGGTCCTGGTGGGAGGGGAGGGCTCAGCTGGGCTGGCTGGAGCGAGGCAGAGCGTGGGAGCACCAAGCAGGGCCGGAGGGAAGTTGTGTACAGCAGTGAGGAGCCTGCAGAGGTAAGGGCGGGGGGTGCCTCGGCCTGGAGCTGTCCACCTTGCTGAGGGGATCTGGGCTGAGTTTATTCAGGAGGTTTGTGACTTCCCAGCTTCCTGAGATGATGAGGAGCCAAGGTGGGGGCATTCAAGGGGAGTCTCTCTGGGAAATGAAAAACTAGAGGTCTTTTTCTTGGCAGGAAGATTAAAAACCCCAGGTTGGAGATTGGGGCCCTGGCCAAGGGTCCTTGTGTGGGACACGGAGGGGGCTAGGGGTGAGAGAAGGACGCTTGAGATGGGGGCGGGGTGGGAGTGTGTTCAAGACCCGCTCGGGGGCCAGACCAAGACCTGCCCATCCCCACCAGTCATCCTGGCTTCCCGGAGTCAGCCTGGGGCTAGAGCGGGGGCCGAGGCCTGTGTTTTCCGTAAGTCCAAAGGTGGCTCTGGCCAGTCATTCATTGGGCTCAGCTGTTGGGTCAATAAGGCCAGTCTCTGGCCCAGCTCCCCACCCCTGCTGAGACCACAGGCCAGCCCACCCTGTGGACAAGACCAGGCCAGCCAGAAAGGGTTGGATCGGAGCTCTGGGGAGGGAATTCCAGTACGGAGCAGGCTTCAGGACAGGCCTCCCAGAAGAGAGGCCTTGGGAGGCTGACAAGAGCCATCGCTGCCTGCTAGCCTGTGCCGTCAGGGCTCACCAAGATGGACTTAGGTTGGTCTCCACAATACATGTGGGAGGAGGAAGGGACTTTTGCGACCATTTTGCAAGATAAAGCAGAGCCCAGAGAGTTTAAGGGACACGTCCTGGGTCCTCTGCCAAGAGGCGAAGCCTGGATTCAAACCCAGGTCTGACTCACAACTCCCGGCCTTGAGAAATGGGGACTTTTTCTGTCTGGGTAATATTTTCCGCCATGAACCAAAACACTTTCAGGGCATACAGTGTAAAAAATCAGAAAACGCAAAGGGGTAAGAAAGCAATTCGGGAGAGAGTTTGAGCAATTCACAGCTCAGAGAGACACGTTGTGGGCGTGGGTACTGCAACTGGCCTTGTCCCCTCTGCTTGGTGGCTAAGGACTCCAGCTGCCCGTGAGCCTGTGGGTGGGATTCCTCAGTGGGTGCAGGGATGAGTTAGGAACAGAGCCTTCCCGTCCTGCACAGGAACATGGCGCTGCTCTGGGGGCTCCTGGCGCTCAGCCTCTCCTGCCTGCCAAGCCCGTGCTCAGCGGTGAGCCTGGGCCGAGGTCTGGGTGGGGCAGGGCGGAAGCTCTGGGAGAGGTCGAGGGTCTTGGGGAAAGGGGGGGTGCGGCTGGGTTGAGGGAGGTCTTGGCTTCAGGGGTCCCCTCTCCTCTCCCCCTCCCTCTCTCAGCATTTCTCTCCTGTGAGCGCCATGGAGCCCTTGGGTCTGCAGGTACTGAGGAATGAGAGGCAGGACAGGGAGGAAGGTCCCCAAGGGCCTCCCCTGTGGCTGGTGCTGGGTGGGGGGCTGCGGGAAGGGCTGCTCTCCATCTGCTTCCTCCTTCCTCCAGCTAATGAGCGGGCAGGCCCAGCAGAAGCTGCCCCCACTTTCCCTCCTCAAGCTGGGCAACCAGGTAAACCAGGTGGGGCTGGGGAAGAGTGCGCGGGACCCAAGGGAGGAAGGCAGATCCGAAGGGCAAGGAAATGGGGAGGGGAGGGTGGCAGTGAGGCTGAGGCCTGAAGGGAGAGGATGGGAGGGACGCGAGGGAGGGACCTAGCCCCCAGAGTGCCGTCGCCCATGTCTGGACAGGGACAAGGCCCTGCTGTCCCCAGTACAGGGGCTTTGAAGGAGATCTTCAACAGAGCTGACCCCTTGACACCAATGCCCCCCCACCCCCATCTGTCCCTGCAGGAGCCAGGTGGCCAGATTGCGCCGGAGAAGGCCCCAGGAGACTGCAAGGCGTCCCCAACCCCGGAGCAGACACGCAGGCTGGCCCAGGCCATGATGACCTTCACCACAGACCTCTTCTCCCTGGTGGCCCAAAGCTCAACCAGGCCCAACCTCATCCTGTCACCTCTGAGTGTGGCCCTGGCACTGTCTCACCTGGCACTAGGTACTGGGGCAGCAGACCAGGAGACCAGGCGCAGACCAGGAGAGCTGGAGGCCAGTAGGAACTCGCCTCCTTCCCCACAGCTTACTAGCGGACGCTTCCTCCATCAGGGTCTCTTGAAAGTTTGCTAAAAACACAGACTCGTGTCTCTCTGAATCAGAGTCTCAGGGATTGGGCCCAGGATGGGCCTCTCGTGATTTTTATGCAAGAGTCTGGCAGTTCCACCATCTCTTTTGGATTGGAGGGTCTCACGGAGGGACAGAGTCCAGAAAGGGAAGGTGATGAAATGAGGTCACCCAGACTAGCAGCAGCAGAGATGGAAGTAAAACTTGGGTGTCCTGACCCTCAGGAGGTAGGAGGAGGTAGTGTGGTCTTGTGGGCATGCTCATTGTAGATATTCAAGGGGGACAGCAGGACTTCCCTGGTGATCCAGCACTTAAGACTCTGCGCTTCCATTGCAGGAGACATGGGTTCAATCCCTGGTCTGGGAACTAAGATCCTGCAATGCTGCAAGGCCCAGCTCCCCCCTCCCCACCCCCCACAAAAAAAAGAGGGTTAGGAAGAGACGTGGGGGTGTGAATGCCCACTGCTGCTGTTTCCTCCCCGCTCAGGTGCTCAGAACCAAACGCTGCAAAGGCTGAAACAGGTGCTGCACGCAGACTCAGGGCCCTGCCTCCCCCACCTACTCAGCCGCCTCTGCCAGGACCTGGGGCCTGGGGCTTTCCGGTTGGCTGCCAGAATGTACCTGCAGAAAGGTAGGTGTGGGTGGTGGCAGACACTGCCTAGGTAGCTAGGTAGTGCTCTGGGTGGACAGGGCGAGGGAGATGGGCATGGGCTCAGGCAGCTGGTCGGAACACTGGTGGCTCTGGAGCCCAAGTCCTGGCAACAGCCTGCGCTCCCTTCGGTGTAGGATTTCCCATCAAAGAGGACTTCCTGGAACAATCAGAACAGCTCTTTGGTGCAAAGCCGATGAGCCTGACGGGAAGGAAGGGGGAGGACCTGGCAAACATCAATCAATGGGTGAAGGAGGCCACCGAGGGGAAGATCGAGGATTTCCTCTCAGATCTGCCAGATGACACAGTGTTGCTTCTCCTCAATGCCATCCACTTCCAGGGTGAGCTCCTCCCCTTCTCAGGTCCCCACCTGCAGCCCCTACCCCTGCGCTGTAGGCATGCCTTGTTCTGAGGGTCCCTCCTTCTCCCCAGGGCTAGGCTGGGAGGCAGTGGGGAGGGTAGGAGATAGGTCGCAGTGTTGATGGGAGGAGGCCCAGGAACTGGATGGGGCTTTCATGGAGAGTTCCCTAAGAGGAGCACATGGCGGCCCACTCCAGTATTCTTGCCTGGAGAATCCCAAGGACAGAGGAGCCTGGCGGGCTACAGTCCATGAAGTCACAAAGAGTCGGACATGATTGAGTGACTAAGCACAGCACAGCCCTAGGAGTAGTCGTAATAGTAGTAGCGTTGGTCATGTCCAACTCTTTGTGGCAGCACGGACTGTAGCCCGCCAGGCTCCTCTGTCCATGGGATTCTCCAGGCTAGAATACTGTCTTCAGAGGATCGTCCCAATCTGGAACTGAACCCGGGTCTCCTGCATTGCAGTCAGATTTGTTACCATCTGAACTATAGGGAAGTCCTCCCTAGGAGGAAATGAAGTCTAAAAAGACCTGGGGTGATGGGAGGATTTCCTGGGAGCAGAGCAGGGTAGGGGGAATGAAAGCCCAGATTCTGCAATCGCTCCAGAGAAGACACCTCAGATCACCTGGGTGTCACCTGGCACACTACTGCCTGCTGCCTTACCCTCCACCTTTTGTCTCTTTAATGGGTTCTGGGTGGGACAGGGAAGAAGCTGGTGGTATAGACCGTACCTTGGTCCCAGTCTAAATGGCCCTGCCCTCTGTTGGATGCAGGCTTCTGGAGGAACAAGTTCGACCCGAACCTCACACAGAGAGACACTTTCCACCTGGATGAGCAGTTCACGGTGCCGGTGGATATGATGCAAGCCCTCACGTATCCGCTGCACTGGTTCCTGCTGGAGGAGCCTGAGATCCAGGTTACCCTTGACTTCTCAGGCGGGGCCTGGGTGCTGGGAGGTGGAAAGGAACTGTGCAGCTGTGGGCTACCATAGGGGCTCAACAGTGCCCCCACCTTCCTTGCAGTCTTGTCACTGGGGCAGGTGGCTCTGAAAAGTCTCGCTGGGCTCTCACTCAGGGGGACTGAGACTCGAGTCTCTGAGGTTCATTCATTGGGCACTAGTTGTGTGCAGACTCTGTTCCAGACGCTTTGGTTCAGTGGAGAACAAGGAAAACCAAATCGAGAGGAGACGCACAGTGCATAAGCAAGCGCAGATCAACAGGATAATTTCAAAGAGTCGGGCGAGGTATTTCAGCTAGAGTGGTCAGAGAGCCTTCTTCGAAGAAGGGACATTGTTGAGGCCCCTTTGGCTAAGGGGATTCATTTCAAGGACCTGTGGGTTGTGGGGCAGCACAGGGCCTCAGCAACCTGCAGCCTTTGAGATGCGACTTAAGCTGTCACTCATGCTCCTTAGAAGGGCGGGTCTGCTTGGGACGGCTTCGTCAGCTTCCTGAGGGAGCATCTGATTAGAGAGAGTGCTATGCTGTGTATCTCAGGTGGAGCCGCCCATGCTTCTAGCCTGAACGTGGTCCCCTTGGCCTGAGTGAGCACTGGTCCCCGGGCCAGTCAACTGAGATGGCAGTGTTGGTTAATTTCACAAGGCCGAGGCTGAGAGGGGCTGAGGGCAAGGCAGGCCCCCTGGAACAGTGTCCCGGCCTCTCTCCAGTTCACCCTGACACGTGCACCATCTGATTCACCTCCCCACCAGGCTGTGTCCTGCCCACGCTTCCTTCACCCTTTAATTTTTTAAATTTTTTGTCTGTGCTACTTGGCATGTGGAATCTCAGTTCCTCAACCAGGCATCGGACCTTTGTACTGGAAGCATGAAGTTTTAACCACTGGACCACTAGGGAAGTCCCTGCCTTCATCCTTTAGTCTCAATCCTTTGCCCTCCTTGGCCCTCCTCTTCCTCGCACCCTCTGCAGGCCAGCCCAGGCAGCCAGATGCTGGCATTCCCCCTCCCACCGCAGGGGTCCTGCCCCCTGGGGGCTCTGCCTGGAGGCCGAGGAGTCACATCCACTCGGGCCCGTGGACCCCAGTGGTTTTCTCCCTTCTTGAGCTGCAGAAACCCCCATTCACATGAAATCTTATTCTAAATCATATAAATAGGCAGCCAGGCAAGTCACGATTGGAGGAGAAAGGAGAAGAGAAGGTCTCCCCCTCCACCAGGGAAACCTGTTCCATTGTACACAGGGAGGAAGCAAGAGGTGGATACCGGGAGTTCCTCATTCCGAGTCACGGGCTGGCTGGCAGCAGAGGAAGAGAGAAAAAACCACCATTTATTGAGTGAGCACGGCCTGTGTGCAAACACTCTGCTAGAAGTTTTAACAGTGTATCTCTTTCCAGGAAGCCTTCCCTGGAAGGCTGGCAGTGTGGGCAGGTAGTGTCACTCTGCCCGTGAGGAAGTGGAGGCTCAGGGAGGTTCCCCTCCCCTGACACACCTGTGAAGGCTGGGCTGTCTCGTAAGGGATGCTGGTCCAGCTCCACCTGGGCCTGGGTGCTTTCTGGCCCTCATGGTATCTCCTTCCCCTGTCTGTAGGTGGCTCATTTCCCCTTTAAGAACAACATGAGCTTCGTGGTCCTGATGCCCACTCGCTTTGAGTGGAACGTGTCCCAGGTGCTGGCCAACCTGACCTGGGACATTTTGCACCAGCCTTCACTGCGGGAGAGGCCCACCAAGGTCCAGCTGCCTAAGCTGCGTCTCAAATACCAACTGGACCTGGTGGCCACCCTCAGCCAGCTGGGTAAGGAGGCCGGGCATGGGACAGCCCCCAACTCAGGCTAGGTGGGGTGGGTGAGGAGGAAGTTTCCAGCTGGCAGGTCAGAGTCAGAGCTAGCCTTGTGTCCTGGACTTTTTTGGGGCTTAGGGAGGTGAGAACCTTTGGATTCTCTGTCCTGGGGAGGGGTGCGTGGCCAGCCATTGAGGGCCTGCTCTGCTCAAGACTGAGCACTGTAAGGAATCCTGAGTGGAGAGCCAGAGGGCACATGAGCCTCCCTGGCTCCCCTGCAAAAGGCACGGGAAGCCCACCATGTACAAAGAGCTCAGTCTCATGGGGTGGGCAGGCGAGGAATCAAGTACTTAGAACTCAGCATAAGTGCTAAGAGAGAAGGCTTCTCTCCAGTTCACCTGGGAGAACACTGAAAAGGCATCAGGCACCTATCTGGACTTTGGGGCAGGCAATCAGGGAAGGCTTCCTGGAGGAAGGGTCTTTAAGCTGATACACGAAGGTTATATTTAACCTAGGAGTTAACCAGCTCTCTATGAGTTCAAGGTGTTCCCTGACCAGGATGCCAGACACCCTTCCAGGCAGGTCCAGGCAGCCTGTGGGGCAGAAGGCAGCTCTGACCAGCCATCTGCTGCCCCGGGGCAGGCCTGCAGGAGTTATTCCAGGCCCCGGATCTGCATGGGATCTCCGATGAGAGGCTGGTGGTGTCCAGCGTGCAGCATCAGTCGGCACTAGAGCTCAGCGAGGCTGGCGTGGAGGCGGCCGCGGCAACCAGCACGGTATGTCCCGCATGTCCTTGTCCTCCTTCATCGTGAACCGCCCCTTCCTCTTCTTCATCCTTGAGGACAGCACCAGCCTGCCCCTCTTCGTGGGCAGCGTGAGGAACCCCAACCCTGGCGTGCAGCCGGAGCGCAAGGAGCAGCAGGACTCCCCCGACAGCAGGGACTCCCTCCAGGATCACAAAGGCCTCCCCCGCGGAGACAAGCCTTTCGACCCAGACTTGAAACTTGGGCCCCCCTCAGAAGAGGATTACCCTCAGCCTAACAGCCCCAAGTGAGGGGCTGTGGCCTCCAGCATCCCGAGTCTCTGCTTGGACCAACCTCTCAACTCGTGTGACTCTTTCCAAAAACAGCTTTGTGGGATTGGGGCTGGGGGCCTGGGGAGGGCAGTCTGGGAGAAGGGAGGAAGGGAGCCGTTCTCTTGTCTCCTCTTGGGGAGTTGGGGGTGGGGTGGTGCTGGGAGGAGGGCAGGTGTCAGGGAACCATGGGCCTTGGTCCCACATTGCTTCTTCCAACGGGGCCCAGAGGGTGTCCTGGTTTGGGGCTCAGACAGAGGGGCAGTGGTGGGTCATTTTGTCGGGAAGGTAGGCAGTTTATTCCCTAGGGCAGCTGTGTGCCTCCACACTTGTTTACCAGAGAGGGAGGGACAGGGAGGAGGGGACACCCTGGCTGAAGAGAGGGGGTGGCCGTCTTGAGGTTGCACAACGGGTGGAGGTTGAGCTCCCCGCACCCCTGCCTCCTGAGCTGCCCAGGGCCCACCAGCCTCCCGCCCACTGTCATCCCAGTCTCCCCACTGGTCCTTGGAGGTACCAACACTGCCAAGACTCCTCTTCTCCCTTCTCCCCTCTGCCCCCTCTGCGCGGCGTCTCAGTGGCTGAGAGGGTGGGGAAGGGGGGGCATTAGCTCCCGAAGGCTCTTTTGTAAAGTTTTTGTAGTGATTTTTACACCACATGAATAAAGAATGAATGGGCCTGTCTGCTTTGATGTCATTGTTCGGGGTATGGGTGGGAGCACAGGGTGCTGGGGAAGGCGGGAATGAGGTTACTGAGCAGACGCGTAGAGAACCAGGCTGGGCTCCGGGGAGCAGCCCTTTCCGTGCCACGTCTGGCCTCTGGTCACTCGCCAGCCCTTGTCCAGCACGCAGGCCCTCTGACCTTGTCAGTCTGGCTCTGCTCTCAGCCTGGTCCTCTCTCTGGGCCTCAGGCAGCCGGCAACAAAGGTGGCCCAGAATAGCGCCAGCCTCCTGGTTTGGGAGAAGAACTGGCAATTAGGGAGCTTGAGGAATTTCTAATTACACGCCAGCCCCCTCTGTCAGGAGCTGGCGCCCGCCAGCTGGGAAAGGGAGGGGAGCAGGCGGCTGGGAGCACGGGCTCCAGCTGGAGACTGTCAGCGCCTGAGGATTTGGGGGAAGCGACTGGGGGCACCTGGGCACAGGGCTGGGGGCCGCATGGCTGTCCACATGGGTGGGCTCTTGTCTGTGAGTGCAGGGTGTCTGTGTGGAAGCAGCCACTTGCAGCCCTGTGGTGCAGTGGTTAAGAGCAAGTCCCTAGGACGGGTTCTGGCTTCTAACAAACCAGCAGGGTGGGGAGATGAGAAATAAGTCAACAAGTGACATACATGGTGTGTCAGAGGGGGATGAGTGCTCTGCTGAGAAGTAAAGCAGGGAAGGCCTCCCTGAGGAGGTGACTTTGGAGCAGAGACTAGAAGGAGGTGATGCCAGGCACTAGGGGGATATCCTGAAGAAGAGCATCCCAGGCAGATGAGTGGGAGCTGCCAAAAGGTTTAGGATGAGCAGGAGATCCGTGGGGCTGGAGGAGAGAGAGAATTGTAAAGAGATCGTCAGAAAGTTACTGGAAAAAATCAGCCAGCCCGCCAGCTTAATTTTCCCATTCCTGAGTTTTCTTCAGTTCTCTCCGGTCTATTCGGGCTCTAGCCACCATTTGGCTCTAGTCATCACACCCAGGGCTGCCTTGACTACATCTTCTGCCCTGTAAATACATGTCAGGTGCCTCTACTGGGCCCAGCAGCACCCCACGCTCTGGGGCGCAGTGATCAAAAAGCCGACAAGATCCTCCCCCACAGAATCTAAATCTGGTGGTAGATTGGTCTAGTCCAGCAGTCCCCCACCTCTGGGATCTAATGCCTGATGATTTGAGGTGGAGCTGATGTGATAATAATAAAGTGCACAAGAAATGTAGTGTGCTTGAATCATCCCCAAATCACCCCCTACCCCGCTGGGTCCGTGGAAAAACTATCTTTCACAAAACCGCTACCAGGTACCAAAAAGGTTAGGGATGCTGGTCTAGACAATAGACAAGTTAAAATTTTGGATAGAAGTATAGGGCTTCCCAGGTGGCTCTGTGGGTGAAGACACCATCTGCACTGCTGGAGACACAGGAGATGCTGGTTTGATCCCTGGGTGAGGAAGATCTTCTGGAGGAGGGCACGGCAACCTGCTCCAGTACTCTTGCCTGGAGAATGCCATGGACAGAGGAGCCGGGCAAGCTACAGTTCATAGCGTCACAAAGAATCAGACATGACTTAGCAACTGAGCATGCACACATGCATAGTATGCTGAAGCGTAATGAGCTGGACACGACACAGCAATGGAACAACAACAAAAGTGTAACGAATTTGTTTCATGAACTGCGCGCCCCTGTGCAACCAGTACCCAGATCAAGAAACAGTACTCACTCTCCTGACTCCTGATAACCGACTAGTGTCTCTTGGTTTTGAACTTGAAATAAAAGAAGCGTGCAATCCGTGCTCCCTGGTGCCTAGCTCTTTTCATTTAACCTCCTCTTTGTGAGATTCATCAGCGCCATGTGGATGGCAATTATTTACTCCCTGTGGAAGAATTTAATTGAGGGGCGCCATGGTCTGAAGTAAGCTCTGGAAGGGTCATTTGGATATTGTGTGAACAGACGTTGAGGGACAAATGCAGGAGGAGGGAATGCTGGTTAGCAGGCAAGAGTCGAGCCGTAGGTGGCTTGGCCCAGCATGCTGGCTGTGGAAATGCAGGGAAGTGACCAGACTTCAGGTATGTTGTGCAGGTAGATGTTACAGATTTGTGCATAGATTACAGTGGAGATGAGGGAAAGGAGAGACTCACAGCTGTAGGGTTCATCATTCAAATCCCCAGATTTTTGTCTTGAGAAGAGGAGTTTTACTGAGATGGGAATCTGAGTGAGGGACAGACTTTAGGATTGACTGGACATGTCCATTTTGAACATGGCTGAAATGCTACATTGATACAGAACGACCGTATGTCCCAGTGTGCCCCGGGCAGTTCAAGTTACACCTGTGGTTCCAGTTTAATTCACAGCACCTACTTTTGATCTTAGAAGTGTTTGGATGATGAATTATATGCTCCTCTCACTTGCTGGGCATCCATGTGTTTATGTCAAAGTTGGCTGGAAGTGTGTATTTGGGAACATACTGATGCTTTGAAAGTCACAAAACTGGCTGATGTCACCTAAGAGGAGATGGAGAGAGAAGAAAAGGGGTCTCAGAATCAAGCCAGCAAGGAAGATGGAAAAGATGGGGCTTGTGAGATGGAGAAAAATGGGAGGATGTAGGCAGTCAGGGTTTCAAGGAGGAGGAAAAGTTGACTGCCTGCTGCCAAAGGCAGAGATGTCTGCTCCTTTGACAGCAGTTTCAAAGGAGAGCTGGGCACAGAAGCAGGTTGGAGGTTGAGGAGGGAAAGTGCTAAGAGAGTGCCGATGCCACGGTAACTAGCTCTGTCCCACGTGGGTGGGAAGAAGGATGGAGAAACGGACAGGAAGTCTAAGGGTGGCGGCAATAAAGGCAATGCCTTCAAACAGGGGAGTAACAGGCTGTTTTACGGCTGATGGATGGTCCTTCAGAGAGGGGTAGGTTGATTACGCAAGAGCAGGGCAGCCCATACAGTGCTGTCGTGACATTCTTGCTACGTCCTTGTGCACACACGCAGTCTTTTTGGCTCAAACACTTAGAATAAGTGAATTGTGGGTGTGCGTTTTCTTTCACTGCCAGGGCTGCCACATACAGTCATTATTTTTTTCAAAATTTTGGCTGCACCTGGTCTTTGTTGCGGCATGTGGGCTCAGTGCCCTGCAGCATGTGGGATCTTAATTCTCCGACCAGGGACTGAACCTGTGTCCCCTGCACTGAATTTTTTTTTTTTTTAGTATTTATTTGGCTGTGCCAGGTCTTGGGGCACGTAGGGTCTTTTAGTTGCTGAACACAAACTCTTAGTTGTGACGTGTGGGATCTGGTTCCCTGACCAGGGATTGAACCTGGGGTCACTAAGCGTGGAGTCTTAGCCTCTGGACAGCCAGGGAACTCCCACGCTAAATATGATTATGTACAACTTTGCCGTTTGTTGCTGGATTGTTCTTTAGAGGGGTTGTATCAATGGACATTCTCATAAGGCGGGCTCAAGAGATCCTAGCTGTCTGCATGCTCACTAGTACTTGGTATTCTCAGAAGTTCCATCTGAAGAGTGTGAAGTACACTCATCAAAGTATGGTTTTAATTTGCATTCCCTTGATTAGCTGGTGAAAACAACATCTATTCATAAGTTTATTAGACACTCAGGAGTCTTCATCTGTGAATTACCTGGGCCTGTTTTTCTGTTGAACTGTTTTTATTTATTTTTTTATTGATTTGTAATTATTGCTCTGTTACAGTTAGTAATCATTTTTGTCAGTTATCTGTGTTACAAACACTTTCTCTTAGTGTGAGGCTTGTCTTTTCATTTTGTTTTATGGTACCTGTTCACGAGAACACGTTTTTAATTTTAGCACCAAATTTATCAGTCTTTCACAATTTGTGCTTCTTTTGGTGTCTTGTCTAAAAAAGCGTTCCTATTCAGAGACCACAAGGAAATCCATCTATACATTTTTCTAAAATGTTTCCATTTTTTCCCAGTTGTTATTTCTTTGCCAGGCAAAGGGGAACAACAGTAGGCTAGTGCCTCAAGAACTGTGGCCCCTAAATTTGTTTTTTAAGGCATTAAAATTATCTTTGAAAGGATCTATACAAAAGAGGTTATTATTAACTCTCTTCAGGGAGTGTGGACTCAGGTGATTGGAGACCAGAGTGAAAAGAAGATATTCTCTTTAGATAGTTTATGTTTTGAACATAGGAACAAAATACCTATTCAAAAATAAGTTGAATAATTTAAATAAAAATTCATTAAAAAGGTGCTGCAAAAACAGAAATTGTTTTTCAGAAACACTTAAATCTCTAATGTACCTACAGTTAATTTTTGTGTATGTTGTGAAACAGGGATCCAACTTTAGCTTGTCCACAAAGATATTCATGCCTTCCCATGTTTCTTCCTTATTACTCTTTTATTTGGGGGCTTCCCTGGTGTTCAGATGGTAAAGAATCTGCCTGCAATGCGACAGACCTGGATTCCATCTCTGGGTGGGAAAGATCCCCGGGAGGAGGGCATGGCAACCCACTCCAGTATTCTTGCCTGGAGAGTCCCATGGACAGAAGAGCCTGGTGGACTACAGTCCATGGGGTCACAAAGAGTCAGACATGACTGAGCACATTCTTTTACTTGACTTCGCCAGGTCTTAGTTGTGGCACATAGGATTTTCCATCTTCATTGTGGCAAGCGGGATCTTTTTTCTTAGTTGTGGCATGCAAACTCTTAATTGCAGCATGTGGGGTCTAGTTCCCTGACCAAGGATCAAACCCAGGCCCCTGCCTTGGGATCGTGGAAATTTCACTACCAGGAAAGTCCCCTTCCCATGTTCCTACGATTAGCTTATTCGTATTTATCCTGCAAAACTCAACTTAGACTCATATATTCCAACTTTGCTGCCACGATAACCTATAGAGCAGTGCCATCCATCAGAAACACAATGAAAACCACATATGTAGTTTAAGATTTCTAGTAGTTACATTAAAAAAGAAATAGGAGAAATTAACCTTAAAAGTATATTTATTTAATCTAATATATTAATCAGGGTCAAAATTATTGCTATTATTCACATTATTTTTCATACTAAATGTTCCAAATCTAATGTGTATTTTACATTTACAGGTGATCACAGGAGCTCTGTGGCCACCCGTGGTGAGTGGTTATCATATTGGATGGCATGGCTGTAGACAGCTATCACAGAATGTGCTACATTATCTGGAAGGATCTAGGCTTGTATCAGTGGGCTTCTGAAGGACGGGCCCCAAGTCTTAATCATCTATGTACTCCTCCGTGTACCTAGTGAATGATTTGAGTAGAGGTCCTGTTTTTGGTTGAAAGGATTGAACTCTGACTGCTTTTTTTTCCTTTTTTAAAAATCGGGGTATACTTGCTTTACAATGTTGTACAATAAACTGAATTAGCTGTATGTATACATTTATCCCCTCTCTGGGCCTTCCCTCCCCCTGACCCCACACCCTAGCCACCTGGATCATCACAGAGCGCCAAGCTGAGCTCTCTGTGTCATACAGCAGGTTCCCACTCGCTGTCTGTTTTACACATGGTAGTGTGCAGATGGGGCTTCCCTGGTGGCTCCGTCAGTAAAGAATCCGCCTGCAATGTGGAAGACCTGGGTTTGATCCCTGGATTAGGAAGATCCCCTGGAGGAGGGCATGGCAACCCACTCTGGTATCTTGCCTGGAGAATCCCCACCGACAAAGGAGCCTGGCGGGCTACAGTCCATGGGGTCACAAAGGGTCGGACATGACTGAGTGACTAAGAGCACAGTGTGTTTCTGTCAATCCCAATCTCCCAATTCATCCCAGTACACCCCACCCCCCCACCGCCCGTGTCCACATGGCCATTTTCTATGTCTGTGTCTCTATTCCTGCTCTGCAAATAGGTTCATCTGTACCATTTTTCTAGATTCTATATATGTGCGTTACTGTACGATGCTTTTCTCTTTCTGACTTACTTCACTCTGTATGACAGACACCTGGTTTATCCATATCTCTAGAAATAACCCAATTTTGTTCCTTTCTGTGGCTAATATTCCACTGTATATATGTACCACATCTTCTTTATCCATTCATCTGTTGATGGAGAACGCTGTTGACACACTTTTCTTTACATAAATCTCAACCCGCTTCACTGGGGAGTTCTACCCAGGGGCCCTAGCTCGGCTCCCTAGAACCTCATATGAAGTGTGTGTGTGTGTTAGTCTCTCAGTTGTGTCCAACCTTTGCAACCCATGGACTGTTGCCAAACAGGCTCCCCTGTCCATGGGATTCTCCAGGCAAGAATACTGGAGTGGGTAGCCATTCCCTTCTCCAGGGGATCTTCCCGACCCAGGGATTGAACCTGGGTCTCCTGCATTGGCAGGCGGATCTTTTATTGTCTGAGCCACTAGTGAGGGACCCCTAAATTTTCTCTTCTTCTAAACATCCCAGAATGCATTCCCTTCCTTCTCTGACCCCTTCTTCTCTGAACAACCACTGGGCTTGTATCAGGACTCACACGTGCCTGGAAAAGGTTTTGGTACATTCTCTATATCATTTCTTATGTCAGTATTTTAGTCTCACAATCACACTGCAAGTTTCTTAATGCCCCGAGGTGAGCACAGCCTCAGAGCACTGCTCCCAGGTGAAATCTACAGTGCCCAGGTGGGTGCCAGGTACTCACACTCGGCCTTTTCTCATGACTAATGTTTACGGTACATCTCATTTCTTCTGCTCAGATATTTTCCCCACTGCCTTGTCCAATCTTCAGAAATCAGAGCATTTCAGGGCTGAAAAAACACACAGACCTCCCAGTCCCATTCACTAATTTTTCAGTCAAGGGTAGGGAGAAGACATGAATGATGTCTTGCCCCAAATCTCAGTACCAGAACCAAGGACCAGCAAAAACCCGAGTCCCAGTTCTGGACCAGTGTTTCCTCTATTTTGGCTTCCTCCTCGGCCTCCTCCTGCCAGACTCTTCCTCAGCCCTACTCCCACCCAGGCTGATCAGGCTGCCCTCTGGGGATGGGGGGCACGGCCAGGGCTCCAAAGGAAGTTTTGGTGCTTGTCTGATGCGTGAACCGGGGGTGAGTGGCAGAAGGCCAACAGTGGGTTAAAGTTAACACCAGACAATGATGCAATCACAGATGCAATCACAGACTCCAAATTGAGTGCAGGTCGCTTTAAGAAAGGAGTAGCTGTAATCTGAAGCCTGCTGGACGCTGGCTTGGGAGGCAGCAGAAAAGGCTCTGGTGCTCACAGGACCCCTCAGTGTGCAGACCCAGGCTGGGCGTGGAGCGGCGGTGCACCCACAGGTAAAGCAGCTCCCTGTCCGGTCCGCGTGTGTATCAGGGGAAGTTGGGAGGCTCCCCTGGGCTGAGGTGACCAGGGTGAGGCAAGTATAACTCCGGGGAGCAGAAAAGAGGGGTGCCAGGGAGAAGAGGCAGGGAGACTACCTTGGGGACCAGGGTGAATAGGTGAGGGACGGCAGAGGGAGTTGGAGGTCAGAAGGTCAGAACCCAATTATCCCTAAACCACTAGGAGAAGCTGGAGAAACTGCACCACTAGAAGCCAGGAAAACTCTTGAATGGAATCGGTTGGAAAACAGTGGAGGAGGGCAGTGGAGGGGAAGAAGCTGAGAACGTGGCTAGCTGCTGGGTCAGGTCTGAGCAGCAGTTTGGGATGGGGTACTCTGCAACCCTGGGGGAAAGAGGCTGTTGGGTGCTGTGCCTCCACCGGGGAGCCCATTGGGCAGCCTGGCCATGGCTTAGGCTTAGCTCCCTGTTGCCTTTTCAGCAACACTGGTGCTGATTTCAAAGGTAACTTCTCAACACCGCCAAGCAGCTGGCTTGAGGGGAGCCCTCGTGGGGCGGGTGGTGTGCTGGGATGGAGGGCAGCGGGGTCCTTCTCTCCAGCGCCCACCCTTTTTTTTGGCCAAGTCAACTGCCAGTGCAAGCTGGGAGATCAATGGGGTCTTGGCCTCTCGCAAACAGTGACCGCTATTGAGTTCAGCTAGGGTATGGGATTTGGAGGCTTAGCTGCCAGAGCTGGAGAAGTTGGCCGCCAGCACCCTCGGTGCTCCCTGGGGCCAGCCACATCGAGGGGCGAGTCTGGGCCAGAGAAGAACTTCAGGCTTCCCAGAAACCCCATCATTGTCTGCCCATGCCAGTCCACCAGTTCAACCCCCAGGCTGAGGGTGGGAGGGGAAGTGGGCCAGGGAATTCTGTTCCCAAGACTGATCCTTCTCGGGTGCGGGGAGCTGAAACCCCTGGCTGTTCTGCCTCCAGTGTTCAGGTTCCAAGACTTCAGAAAAAAAGTTCCCTGGGGACTTGGTGGGGTCACCACGGTGGGGTGGGTCCGGGCGGTGCCCTTCCCTGAACTGCCCGTGAGGTCCACCGCCATGTGGCTTAAAGGCTGCGTGGTTCTGGGAGGAGGAGGAAGAGTGATGGTGTTTGTCTCACCACTGGGTTTAATCTGAAACACATGTACTGGCTCAAATGTATCCTTCCAGCCGGTAGGCAGGATCCCAAAATCGCAGTTCCTTGTGTCTCTTGACTGGGGCAATGTGGCCGAGAGGCAGGCCTGAGCTTGGCTGAGCTGGGAGGAGAGTCACCGCCTCCCCGCCCCCGCGGCTTAGACACTGCCCTTTGGACGGGATGGTACCACTGTGCCTGTGCCCCTGGCCGGGTGACGGCTGCCTGGCCCAGCCCACAGAACCGTCCCCTTGGACAAGACACCGAGTGTGCTCAGAGGGGCCCTCCTGTGCAGAAGACCCTTACCCTCAACTCTCTCCCTGCCCTTGCAGGGGGCTTTCAAGAATCTCTCCACTTCCCTTATCTCCACGGCTTGAGGTGGAGGGTTCAAAGAGATACCGTTAATAGTGTCAGAGGTACTGTTAATACCTGGCGACTGGCTCTGGCAGCTGTGGACCCATGTGCCTTTCCCTCCAGGGTCCCTCACCACGGCATCTTCAGTCCTCAGCTCACCCACGTGGTAACCATGATCACATGACCCAAGGTTTGAGCTCAAACTCTGTAGGGACTCCTATAGAGAAGACCCACCTTCAAGAGCATCTGGACTTGGTTTCCTTAAACACCAGGCCAGGGTGGCGTCTCTCACTTCCTCCCTCCTCACTCGGTTCCCTACCCTGGCCTAGAGCTAATGGCTTTTCCTTGAGCCCTGCCGCCCCTGCGTCTCACTGACTCTCCAGTCTCTGCTGAACCAGTTTGCTGGGGCTCAGGCAGGGACGGCCCCTGCCAGCTCTGGGTGGGGCTGGCTGGGTGGAGAGAGCAGCTGTGAGCCTGGACGTGTTACGGGCTCTATCTTGCCCTGCAGAAAGTTCTTCCTGTTGCCTCAGTAGACAGTTTCTCCCTGAGTGGCAGGGGCTGCCATGCAGAAGAGCAGCTGGCTGAGAATAGAGGGTTCACTGGAACTCACTGGGAGACACGTGCTCTGGGTTTAGAGAGAAAGCCAGGCTGGTGCCCACGGGCCATCCAGCTGTAAGCAGAACAAACTCAGAGGCCATCTTTTCTTTTGCTGCCTTTCACATTGTCCAGAAGACTGTGTTAGTCACTCAGGCGTGTCTGACTCTTTCTGACCCCATGGACTGTAGCCCGCCAGGCTTTTCTGTCCATAGGATTCTCCAGGCAAGGATACTGGAGTGGGTAGCCATTCGCTTCTCCAGGGGATCTTCCTGACTCAGGGATCAAATCTGGGTCTCTCACATTGCAGGCAGATTCTTTACCATCTGAGCCACCAAAAGCAGATTTAATTTTAAGAACTTTGCCCTCACATCACACACTGCATTTTTTTTTTTTTTGGCCACGTAGCATGTGGGATCTTAGTTCTCCAACCAGGGATCAAGCCCAGGCCCGGGGATTGCAAGTGCGGAGTCTTAACCATTGGATACCAGGGAATTCCTCACACACTGCGCTCTTAATTTTCCTATTTGTTCTGAGAAGTCAGGAAAGTGTGTGTGTTTGCCTGCATGTATGCTAAGTCACTTGAGTCATGTCCCATTCTTTGCGACCCTATGGACTGTAGCCCACCAGGCTCTTCTGTCCATGGGATTCTCCAGGCAAGAATACTGGAGTGGGTTGCCATGCCCTCCTCCAGGGGATCGTCCCAACCCAGGGATCGAACCTGCATCTTTTTAGTCTCCTGCATTGGCAAGGAGGTTCTTTACCAGTAGTGCCCCCGGGAAGCCCCGAGTATGTGTTTATGGGTATACAAAAGGAAGAAAGAGCTTGAGACCCTTGGCCTATGTGTGTGTTGCAGGGAAGGTGAGAGGTACGGAAGACAGATTACAAGTTCTTGACTCAGCAATGTGATGGAGGGAGAGCCAGAGGTCCTGACTGCTGGGACCTTATCCCTCTTTCTAACCAGAAGGCCCTCAGAAGACCTTATTTATGAACTCCCCACTGCCCTCATTCCCTCCCACCTCCACATCCTGACCCCAAGGTTGAGCTCACAGAGGCAATGAATGTAGGAGGGCAAGAGATGGGGAGCCCTGCACTCAGAGTTCCCTTTGCCCTTGTGGTCCAGGGGTTGGATCAGAGTCGGGTCCAAAGAGGCTACTGCTGGGGAGGTGTAGGGATTTGGGTGGCCTTACTAAGACATGGTATTATTTAACTTGAAGGAAAGAATTCTGAGGGGTGTCAGAGCGGGTTCCAAGCTGGTAGGAGGAAGAGGACTTGGCTCCCCAAGGGGAAAGGGTGGCCCTCGGGTTCCAGGAGTAGGGAGACACAATTTGGCTCAGAGGTCATTGGAGAACTCACTTGTCTTTGGCCCCACTGAGTGCTATGAAGGCATCACCGAATTTAATTCTCATTACAATAGTTAAGAACTGATTTCCATTTTACAAGAGAAGACACTGGGATTTAGAGAGGTATTAAGACACAGAACTGGGGACTTCCCTGGTAGTTCAGTGATTAAGAAAGCGTTCCCAATGCAGGGGGTCCAGTTTCAATCCCTGGTTGGGGAACTGGACCCCACATGCCACAACTAAGAGTTCACATGCATCCAAAGGAAAAAAATAAAGATTCCCATGTGCTGCAATTGAGAACCGGCACAGCCATAAACAAACAAAAAAGACACAGGATTGATGGGAATTCCCTGGCAGTCCAGTGGCTAGGACTCAGCATTTTTTGTGCCTGGATCTGGGTTCAATCCCTGGTCAGGGAACTAAGATGTCATGAGTCCCTGATGAAACCACAGGTTCCAGGGCAGAGCAATTTGAGGAGAGAGTTTGAGAGCTTCTTGTGGGGGACCTGGGGCTGGACTGGATGCCCCCATTCTCTGTGTTCTGCGACTCTACATCTGAGATTCTGCCCCCATGCTGTTACTAGACATAATCCAAATCCTACATAACAAGCCGGTCAGGTGCCCGCAGGGAACAGCCTTGGTGTGCATTTGGGCTGGATCACACCCCCACACAGGAGCCCACTGCTGGGCCTTCACCACCCTGGAGGTTTAGGCCTGAAGGAGGGTCTCCTGGCACAGACCATGGATGAAAGCACAAGCTCGCCATAGGACTGTGGGCTGTGAGGCAGGGGGAGGGCTGGGGAGGTGCTGAGAGGGAGGGGTTAGCAAGCTGAGGGTCCACTTCCAGCCCTGGGTGAGGCGGGGGGGCTGGATGGAAGGTGACTGGCCCTGCTCTCTGCCCAGGGCAGCTGGTGGTGCAGGTGGTGAGGGAAGCAGCCTGCCTCCTCTTTTGCTCTCTTGCAGGCCCCGAGATGCAGGCCCTCGTGCTACTCCTATGGACTGGAGCCCTCCTTGGGTTTGGCCGCTGCCAGAACGCCAGCCCGGAGGCGGTCAGTAGGAGTTGGGTGCGGTGGGGGCCT